>JAMKCH010035767.1:0-111536 GCA_023653785.1 Ophioderma brevispina
TGGGTTGGCTAATCAACGTGTTGCTTTACTCTTTTTTAATTGGTTGGCTTAGAAAAGTTAGCAACGCGTTGCTTTTTAACCTCCTGACTGGTTTGTTAAGCAACGCGTTACTTTCATTAGCAAAATGCGTTGCTAATGAAAGTAACATGTTGCTCTTATTAGCAACGCGTTACTAATGTAAGCAACGCGTCGCTTAAGTACTGTCGGAAAGCAATGCGTTGCTTTGTGACTTTTATCATTATGATTGGTTGGTAAAGCAATGCGTTGCTTTTCGAAAGCAACGCGCTGTGAGCAATACGTTGTGACCTTTTTAGCTTGCTATATACGTCGCGAAAATATGTCGTTATGTGACGCGTTTGCGCAAATACGTCACTATATGAAAACGACAAAATAACAACTCTACCGTGGGAGAGCGTGGCCCACTGGGTTAGGCTTGAGATCTACCCAGGCTAAATAAGACAAAAAAGGAAAAACACGTCGCACAAATACGTCACTATGTGAAACGGCGAATACTTCAAAATGCAGATACGGTACTATGGACATGCGCAGAAAAGATTTTCGACAAATATGTCGTTATTAATTAATATTTGACTAATTAAGCCACTTTGAGGTTTGAAATTTGGTGAATTTGTAGAGAAGTACAAACAAACATATGCCGAATTTCTCCAAAAAGTAAAAAAATGTCGAATAAGTCACTATTAGTCAGGCAGCAGTTGTCAGCTACTGCGATAATTTTGCCAACTTTGATTTTTCTCTTTCATGTGTTCAAGGACATCACGAGGAATCGCTTTCAACTTGTCGCCGAATTTTCAGTGTCGTATTTCGTCACCTGGGGGCGCTTTTTCAAAATGGCCGCCAAAATTATAGAAAATCGAATAAAAGCGTATTGTTTACCACAAGTACCATCTAAAGGATTAGGTTTCTGCGTTATTTTGGCCAAGTGACCGTTAAAAATGATTTAAACCAAAACAGTGTTGGCCTGGAACGATAGAGGGCGTTTTTTTCAAAATGGCCGCCAAAATCATAGATAATTCATAATTCATTAAAAGCATATGGTTTACCAAAATAACATCTAATAGGGTCGGGTTTCTGGATAATTTTGGCTAGGTAATCTCTAGAAATGTTTTCAAATAAAAACAGTGTTGTTCAGGAATAATTGATACCGGATTTGTTTCCAAAATGGCCGCCAAAATCATAGAAAATTAATTAAAAACTGTCCTAAAACATAGTATTGATCAAAATGCCATTTATAGAGTGGAGTTTTCTAGATTATTTTAGCCTACTGATTTCCTATAATATGTTAGGACCAAAAGTGCTATTCTTTACCACTACTAAAGGGCGCTTTTTTCCAAAGATGGCTAACAAAATAATTAGAAATTACCGAAAAAAATATTAAAAAGAACATCATTATGTGGACTTGTTTTTCGAGATTTTTACTCTAGTGAATTTTAAAGATGTTTTACATCAGAAACAATACTATTCACAATAGATTAACCTCTCTCCAAGATTTGTGGAGTAGAGCACAATTTGAATATATGCTTAACCTTGTTGGAAATGAGTAATGGCACACTAATATTAACTAATGTTACACAACCCAAATTCCACAAAATGACAGAGATCCACGTTTTGCTGATATTTGTGATAAAAATAGCCACAATTTAGAGAAAACTTTGGGACACAAGAAAGGAACCTTTTTGATGATGAAAGGTTCAAAAAGTAAAAAAAAAAATGGGCATTTTTAGGGAGTTTGGGTCAACCTTTGAAGGACCTCCCAATAAACAATACTGCACGCATGCCCTGGAGATAGCACCAATACCAATACATGTATCACTGATTGGATACAAGAGGTAAAGTATATTTTGTAGCTTTGGCGTAACTTTTCGACCAGTAGGGCACGTCTGCGTATCTTGGTATATACTTTGTCGTAAAAATGCTAATTAGAAAGGAACCAATTTGAGGGAATTTTAGTTTTCACTTAATGTCAGGTGGGTAGTGCTTTTCATAAAGACAAAATGATGAAACATGTCTGCCAAATCAGACGTGAACAATGTTTGTGTGCCCATTTGTGTTCTCCTATGGGATAACAATGGAAAAATTTATTCGCGCAATTGCATATGAAAGGGCAACACAAGTTCCCCAGCCCGGTTGTAGAAGTTTTTCCACCCATAATTAGATCCCATCATCTTGAAACATGAAAGATGAAAAAAATCAAAGTTGGCCAAATTATCGCAGTAGTGATAAGATAGTGACATCTGCTGACTGACTACTATGTTAACGCTGCCGATAACAATCATGTGCTAATGTGAACCAATCACGTCACCAAGGGCCATCATACAACATATACGATTTAAACCATTGTAATGTAAACACAGTGCACATGCCGTACCATCGACAAAGATGGAGGAAGGGCGATGGTATCAAATGGAGCAGAACTAATGGAGCAAATCAAGGACTTGTCATTGTCCTTGTTAGCGCCAAAACAGATCATTCACTACACGAAGCATGGTTGTTCAGTTGAATGGAATGACGCATGACGATATGCTGATTGGCATATGCAGAATAAAGGGCTAAATTCTGTATGTATTGAAAAACAAATTTACCAGTTTAGATGTTGAGAGTTTGGTTGAATTCTACGATGCTAGTTTACGCGAAGTTCTTGACCCATCACGCCCCCCATTGAACACGCGCACTGTTAAGGATCGCCCGTCTGCCCCTTGGTTGACAGCTGAAGTAAGAGATGCTCGGCGAAGAAGACGACGTGCTGAGCGACGGTGGCGCAAAACTAAGCTCATGTCCACAAGGAAAATCATGGAAAATATATGCAAGCAGAGGAATGGAAGGCCAAAGATAAGATCCTATATTGCTGCGAAAAGGGACAATTCTTTGCTAGCCAAATTGACAATGTACTTTTCCACCTAAACAGTCTTCAACCTATCAAATCAGCTTCTAGGTAAATCAAAGTCGAGTACTTATCCATCAAACATTCCCCCAAATGAACTATCTGACAAGTTTGGCCAATACTTTTCCGATATAAAATCATGCGATTTAGAGAGAAATTGGAAAAAACTAGATGCTCGGGGAATTCTCAACCACCTTTCGTTGGTTGGCTATTGCACGGAACCAGCTTTTTGAGCATATATTTTCTCCTGTATTCTGAAGCTGATAATAAGACTTGTTGAGTAGTAAAATTGCCCACAAAGGTTGTATCTTGGATCCGCTGCCAAAACGAACTGAAGTCAAGGAGTTGTGCCGAACGATCTGGGTCCTCTCATAATCGTATTATTAAGATTCTTGTATCTGGTTCTGTTCCTTCTCAACTTAAACAAGGCCTCATTTGTTCCCATTTTAAAGAAATCTGGACTTGATCGCAAACATCCTTCAAAACACAGACCAATTTCAAACCTTCCATTCTTTCCAAAAATACTTGAAAAATTGTGTTCTTAAGCAATTACAGAAACACATTTTTTAGATCTAAGCTTCTTGAAGCTAACCACTCAGCGTATAGCCAGGGTCATAGCGTGGCATGGATGGAGACCGCCAGTACTGGTGGTCATGACAACTTGGTGACCAAATTGACGAGAAGTTAGTCTCACTATTTCACTCTTGACCTCAGTGCTGGTTCGACACGGCTGACCATTCTGTTTCCTCAAGCGTCTCGAAGTGAGTTTTGGTATCAACGGAAATGTATGTTCATGGTTCCCCTCATATGTTTCCCATCGTTCTCAGTCAGTTATCGTCGCTTGTAATGTCTCCAAATCGCGTCCGCTTTTGTACGGGTTCCCACAGGGCTCGGTACTCGGGCCGGTATTATTTTTGTTATAATACAATCGCTCTCTGATGTTATCAATCAGTACACATTGTTCGTATTACAAGTACGCCGATGATACTTAGATTTCATATTCTGGGGGAGCATGAGAATTTGTTGTGTCAACTAAGGCAGCTATTCAAGGATTGTATTAGTGCCATTTTGAGTAGGATGGCAGTAACAAGCTTTGCTTAATACTGACAAGACGGAGTTGATGACCGTTGGTACGGATTCTCGTTATTAACCAGATTTTTGAACGAGTATGACTATCGGATTTTGGGACTGCTGACATCATTTTTCAAATTATCTCAAGACCTCGGGTTCGATTGATCAATCACTTTTATCCATGTCTAAAACATATTAGTGAACAATCTGCCGTTCTGCAATTTATCTTTAGACAGAGTGGATGTATTATAGACCTTACCTATCTGAAAAAGCATCGATTCATGGTTAATTCGATCATCATCTCACGCATGATTTTTTGTATTCCATTTTAATCGTATTCACTTCGACCACTACAACGTTTACACCGTATCACAAATTGTGTCTGCTCGTCTCTAATTCTCAAGAAACGAAAACATTACCATATTACCCTTGCTTGTTGAGCTTCACTGGCTACCGTGGAATTTCGCATAAAATTCAAACTGGCCGTTTTTGCCTTCAGATTTCGAAGTTACCTTGCCGTTATATTTGTCATTCTGGCTTTCCACTTACCAACCATAACGTTCAATCCGTTCATCATCTGAAAAGTTATTGAAACTTCCACGGCGTTAAACCTTTAATCAGCTGGTGAACGCTCAGTTCATTTTGCTGCGTCAGCGTTGGAATTCCACTTCCAATCAGCATTCGTAGTATCCCAAAATTCCAAGACTTCAAAAGTCAGCTTAAAAAATCACCTTTCGTCAAGCTTTCATAGCTCATAGCTGTTTGTTTGATTGTTTGGTTGATGTTATGGCGCTCTTGAGTTTTTTGAAGATTTGCGCACTTTAAAGAACATTATATTATTTATTATTATTATTTATAATGTGGTTATTAGGACTTAGGTGAGATGAGGCTGCTTTATCGAGTATCTTGGAAATAAATATAAATTTCGCAGTCAGGGGGCCGATAATTTTTCAGATCATTACATTCAGAGCCTGCTTTCAATGGGGCTAATCTTAAACATGATGGTGTAATCCCAGACTCAAAAGGATTCGTTGTTTAAATTTGTGGTAATAGTAACCAATATGTCTAACAATCTTTCAAAAGGGATGTTGGCATAGGACCAGGAGCACGTCGGATGAAGATGGATGATTTCCATCCTGTTATCAAATGGCTTAAATTTACCAAAGCTGCCTGCTGAAGTTTTCAGCCACATAAAAACTTATCTTGCAAAACAATATTATCCAGCTTGGCCAGTATTGCATCAACCTTCCATGGGGGAATAATAATGCAATGTATTTGCCATAAGGTCTTGTTGTGCAGGTGCTGTCAGGAAAGGTCCCCGCTCTATGCTTCCTTTAACTCGCCTTGCTTCCCGGACCTTGTCTGGATACCATGGTGCATTTCATATTACCTTACAAAGACTTGTAGTTTTGTCAAGTAATCACGACAGCATATTATTGAATAGTATGGCAAAGTTGAACGATGTTGGGTCAATATTGACAAGTGCAGAATGAAATATACATTTTTGAAGGGGGGGGGGGGGAATCGGTCCCAATTTATGTCCGCGAAGTCTACGAAAGACAACAGACTTTCTTGATGGTTCTGGACGAGCAAAATCGAGTGCACCAATTACTGCATAATGTCGGTTGTTTGTTCCTAATTTGACTGGCCTAATAATGATCCTTCATGGGCAATAAGGGATTGTGTGTGACGTGTGTAGTATCGCTAGAGCCGGCCTGTATTCAAGTGATCTTCAATAACAAAATATCATTTCGCATTGTACCTCATGTAGCGGCAAAATTCTTCTATTGAAAGGATACTCACTCCCATGTTTCGGATAGCAACCATTTTTTAGAAGATATCTATGAACTATGCATCCAACCTGCTTTGCACCTGGACACTTCCATGTGTTCAGTTGAGTGTATTGTTTGACATGCATCCATCTGCTTTGCACCTGATCACATTCCATGTTTCATTTGAGTGTATTGTTTGACTAGCCAGCCACCTGCTTGCACTTGGATCACATTCCATGTTCATGTGAGTGTTTGTTTTTGACTATGCATCCACCTGCTTTGCACCTGATCACATTCCATATGTTTCAGGTGAGTGTATTGTTTTGACTATGCATCCCTCTGCTTTGCACCTGGACCACATTCCATGTGTTCAGGTGAGTGTATTGTTTTTGACTATTCAGCCACCGCTTTGCACGTGGGACCACATTCCATGTGTTCAGGTGAGTGTGTATGTTTGACGTGCATCCATCTGCTTTGCAACTGAATCACACTTCCATGTGTTCACGTGAAGTGTAATTGTTTGACTATTCATCCCACCTGCTTGGGGGTTGCAACTTGGATCACATTCCATGTGTTCAGTTGAGTGTATTGTTTTACTATGCATCCACCTGGAATTTGCACTTGGATCACTTCCATGTGTTCACGTGAGTGTATTAGTTTGACTTATTCAGGCCACCTGCTTTGCCACTTTGATCACCTCGCGATATGTTCCGGTGAGTGTATTGTTTGACTATGCATCCTCTGCTTTGCACCTGGATCACATTCCATATGTTCACGTGAGTGTATTGTTTGACTATTGCCATCACTGCTTTTCACTGGATCACATAATGTTTAAGAAGGTGAGCGTATTGGTTCCAAATATATGACTGTTTAATTCGAAACACTGGCATAGAGATCGTCTGAACTGGCGCTTTACTATACTGAGTTGATCGGGCTGATTTTCTTAAAATATAATAATAATAATACCCGACATTTGTAAAGCGCCTTTTCCTAAGGATTCAAAGCGCTGTTGGCTACTATTATTATTACGCTTGCCCAATACTTTGGTTTGATTATTTAACATTAAAGTTTGTTTCAAAGTTAATTCCAAAATTTTTAAAACTTAAGTGCCTAAGGTGTTTTCACCTCCACAGTTGGTGCCTAAGGGGGGGGGGTGGGGTTCCATGAACCCGCCCTAAGGAAACCACTTTCCCGATGGCATTTTCAAATGAAACTCCTACCACCTTTAGTGGGGCCTAATAACCAGGGCAAGGTGCAATCTAAATGAGTTCCGGTTTAGCGTCTGGAAATTTAGGGGCACATCATTGTTTTCGAAAATCCTTCAAAATCGCTCAAAAAGTACCATGAGGTTTCCGCGGGCCCTGCCTCCTCATGCATACACATGGCAATCATTTTGATGTTATATCTACTCTAGACGACCAATTTACATATATGTAACACAACATTACATTTTTGTACATTCTTGTATTTTTTGTGGGGGCGTTAACTACGTCATGTATTTGCCATAGGTTTGGATAGCAATGGCGCGCAGTCCCTCGATGATGGAATCGCTCTTTCTTTTTCAGTCACATAAGGGTTATTAATTTGTTTTCTGATTATGTAATTAAATAAATTTTTGGCGTTCATGCATATGAACATCATAAGCAGAAAATATTTTTCTGGCAAACAGGGTTTGCCTAATTTTTTATTTAAATCACACACTCCCGTTGTGGCCTGGGGGGGGGGGGGGTCCTAGGACCTCAACCTCATTATCCTCATTAACACGTGCGAGAATTTTTAGTAAATTTTTTTTATGGAAAAGAAGCGCCATCGAATAAGTTGGCACAATACAAATAAATTAGACCTTCGAAATATTTTCCGAGAGTGAGAATACACTTCGGTCCGCGAAAAACACCAAAATCGTGGGTACTCTGGAACCTCCCCCCCCCCCCTTAGGCACTCAGTATATCTGTGGTCTTACACAAATTAATTTGTGATCTTTGCTCTTATACATACAATCTTCTTTCTGTGCTCCTATTGCGTCGTGTGGAACTTCTAATCATATCACTCATGTGTTAAATATGCCTGGCTTCTGTTTGTCTACCCATCGCGTCTCGCTACTCTCTCTTGCTGCCGGGGAACCTAGTTTCGCTGCTGCCATGTGGCGTATAGCTTGATGCTTCTCGTCTCTTGCTGTCGAGACACGCACATGACGTGTCAAAAGAAGGGGGAGGAGAGGGGAAAAAAGAAGCAGGGGGGGGCGGAGCAAAAACAGATGAGTTCTGTGACCTGGTGATGGAAACCAAGAGGGGCAGGTAGGGTAGAAAACAAAACTGCTGATAAATAAAAAAACGGGAAAAAAGAAAAGAACGGCGAAATGACAAAAAAAGCAACGCAACTGACAGACAAAAAAAAAAACAAACAAAAAAAAAAAAAAAAAAAAAAAAACAACAAAAAAAAAAGCAGAAACCGGAAGGAAAAGGGGGATATAAAAGTATAGGAAGGGAAAGATAATTGTATTTTAAAACCAAGAACGGGAAAGAAAACGGAACGGCAGGGTGAGGAACGGACATTGGAATAAGAAAGCAGGGTGTGAGAGCTTCATAAGTTTTCAGCAGAGAAGGGGGATGTGTGTGAGAGAGTAAGCAGATAATATCAGTGTACATAGTCACAGGTGTTCTCGGGGGGACGGGATACAGGAAAAGCTGCAGATGCCCTCGGTAAAGGGGCATGTGTGCCGATCGTCCTGTGGTGGGACTCCGTAGCTTGTGACGCCGGAAGGAGTTAGCGAGGGGGGAGCACTTGAAGGCTTAGTATGGTTTACGCAGTGGCGTCGTGAAGGGTCACCGCAAAACCGGGCAGGCCCAAGGATAGAAACAAAAAAAAACCAGCAAAGGGGAAGGGGGGCCACGAGCAAGATTAGCACAGGAATTGCAGAAGCTCTTTACAAGGGGCAGTAGGGGGTTAGGCCTCAAACGGCAAGTTGCTTTCCCCCACGGTACTTGGATGGGCCCTATGTGCAAGTGCCTACTGTCGCTCATTGATATCAAGTAGAGGAAATAGCACAAACAATGCGCACATGATCGGAACAGCACCGTTAGTCTGCTAAAGCAAACTAATAAGTTGGTTTGGGTGTGCCTGGACACCCGACCGACCCGAAAACAAAACCGCGCCGTACTGCGAAAGGTTTGATGCTAAAGGTAGCACACCATCAAAGAGGCTTTCGGTCCTGACCCAGTAGTTTGCATGCCACAAGGAAAATAGAGTCTTCCGGGGTGACCAACACAAAGACGAAAAAACACACAAACAGGAAACAGGGAAAAAAACGTATGCGAGTGGCAGCGGTAGGCATCTTTTAGAGGAAAACATTGAGGAGATTCTAAAAACTAAGTTAAGCAAAAAAAGCCGAACCGACAGGCCTGAGAGGGGTGGGCTCCGGGTCCGCCCAACAACCATAGTTTTTATGCCTAACGGAACATGAAGTCGGCCTAAAAGGGTCTGCCCAGCCCTGCGCCCAGTCTTTGTTGTGATTGAGTGATTTTAAAACGCCCTCTTATATTGGAAGGTTGTCCATATGCGGTAACATGTAACTTTGGTCATTTCGTCGTATTTGATAGGTCGTGAAAGAGGTCTTTTCCATTTCATACTGCACATGTTCGATGTTAATAGTATCATTAATGCCATGTCATTCTAATACTAAATGACTGCATGAACATCCTAAAGAGAGGGCGAGAGAACGGTCTCACACAATGTCTGAAGCTGTAAGAACGACCTAACCTTTCAAAATGGTAGGAACTCAGAGTCAGTAAAAATATACGGCAGTAATTTCGGCCATAATTTAACTTTACTTGCTGGCGAAGAAGTTAGATAATAAACACATATCCAACGCGGACTTCCAGCCTGAGGATAGTGGAACATCAAACTTGTTATATATCTGTCCAGGAACACAGTTTAACCGAACTACAGGATAATGAACTATTAAGACGTATATAACCGACGTCCTTTAAACTAATTGTATCAGCTCCATACGTCATACCACGTGACGTAAACTAAGTTGGTATACAGCGTGTCATAAGTTCCTAGGAACAGTGCAGGGACAGTTGCAACATTTACTAGCAGGGAAGAGTGTGCTTGTAGGCCTAATTGATCGGTACGAAAGTATGGGTCAAATGGCTGTATATTTTGTACATTAATTTTAAGACTGAGAAGGTTAACACATTAATTCTTCACACATGAGCGTACACATCTGCAATGATTAATTAGGTTAATTTACCTGGACGTCGCCCAGACACGGAAAAGCATACACAGCTAGGACAGTTATGATCAGGATATTGCCTTGTTAGTAGGTTTATAAACGAGAATCCCCATTCTAGAAGTTTGGGAAGAAGGTTCGAAGATGTTTGTTTTTCTATAGAATGAAGGGTGTTTAATCAGAATTTTTTTGGGTCCAACCTCTGGAAATGTGTGGAACTTTGTAAAATTAAGGGGGTAACATTAGTACAGGGGTAATTTGAAATAACGTCAAATTAGTGATAAATGTACCCTAATGTCTTTGTCTCCTTATATGGATTAAAAAAAAGGGTCTAGTTTGTTAAGGTTCCCCGACCTTTAGTTACTCGGCTAAAGCCCTGATAATGTTCAAGGTCATTCTGTGGCCAAACAAAAAATCCAGTGCTCAAATTGTTTTACCACCTTTCATTCATTCTTTGGGGACAAGCTCTGTAAAGACCCCTGTAGACACTCCTTCGTTTACTTTTGCCATGATTACGAACCCAAATGCCAACATTGTAATGTCAGGCAAACGGAACAATTTGAACACAGCTCTTCAACGAACTCGGAGCAACTGGGTAAACGTTTATCCCAGGGATGACCTTGCACCCTTAATAGTCCTGTACCTGTCTTAACTAAAGGTCGGAACAGAACAAACCATACGTGTTTTGTATCTTATATATGAGACCAATTTCCTTGGTGTACATTTAAACACAATTCGACTTGTTTTATCAATTACCCCTGTCCTAACTTTACCTCACCTCCCCTTATTTACAAAGTTTCACACTTCCCAGAGGTTGGACCCAATATTCTGATTCTAGAATGGGATTCTGATTTAAAACCCTATTATATGAACTGACATTATTCTTATTACAAATCCTAGATACTCATTTATAGGCGATAATTATCAATTTAGTACCCACCTGAAATCCGAATTGGACGTTTTGAAGTTTTTCTGATTTCATCTAATAGCCTTCAACAAAGAAAGCCATTTATGTCCACATGCACTCAGCTTATTGCACAACATTGTATGCCTACCTCCCTGTGTGAAAAAATCTTCTTATCTTCAAAATAGATAAAGGCTGACTCAGGGATTTCGTGAAATGTCTATTTTTGTGTAGTACGTGAAAATATCAACTAAAACTAAGATTGTCACCTAAAATACTCAATTCGTCCAAAGTTTGACACCGGAATCGGATTTATCGTTTCCATGTAGCAAACATTTATTAATGTACAGTATAACATTGGCATAGGACCGGAATTTTTATAATCTAAGTCTTTATTTTCTGTAGGAATATACTTCAATTAAGCTCAGCTATTTCACACAGTGATTAGTATATTGTGGCAATTGCTTTCGGTAGTATGCAAAAAAAACAAACTATTTTTTTTGAAAAATGAGGGCGCCCTCCTTGGGAAATTCTCCTCTGAGTCACCGCAGAGCCTTATTAAAAACATTACTTTTAAGAGGCTTTCAAATTGAATGGTTCTTTCATCTGATGGGTTGTTCACATACACCAAAACAACAAAACCCAAACAGCAATCATAAATAATAGTATAGACACCTCCCAGGAGACGATGGCCCGTTACGTAATGACCTAAGTCATATCTGCACATGTCCAGTTGTTTTGTTGACCTTTGGCCCTTAACGATGGCTCTTAGATTGGGGTTACTGTGGACACTTTTTCACTTTTCATTGAATGCCTCAAGATGGCATATCTATTAGGTCAATAAGCTTCTTTTATATTCTGCCCCCTAGATGAACCCCATTTTTGACCTTTGACCCCCCCATATTGTACATATAAGAAATAGACGCTTTTCCCAGTGGTTCTTGGGAACACATTTGACATAAATATCTACTTTGGCTGATGACGTTATAGCGTTTTTGCATAATGGCCTTAATCATAGCTATTTGCATATTCTTACCGTGAGCCCTTGGGGCCAATATTTCTGTCACAGATGATTCGTCTCCCGCCATTATCCCGCAACTTTTGCACAGACATCACCTATCGAAGTTTTTAGCCTGCATTTTGAGATATAGCATTTTTGCATATTAATTACATAATGCGCCATTTTGAATGTTTTATGGAGTTCCGATACGATTATATTCTGTGTACATACGCTTGATACACTGAACCAAAACATGCTCATGCATAATTTTCAGCATGTAGTGCACCTTATCCTGTAGATGCATAGGCTTCCCAAAGATTTTTGATTTTTGCGACCTCCTATCGCACCCTATACGGAGAGGTCAAAGGTTCAAATCGTATGTACCGTCCCCTGAATGTAGCTGGTCAGTGGTTCTTCTGAGACCGATGTCTTAGCTCAATATCCGCCCCTGCCGTTTGGCATAAAAGGCGAAAAAAGCGATGGTATGGAGAAGACAGTCAATGAACTAGACGACTTCAGGATCTATGCCAGAGCCTTAAATTTGAAATTATGCTGAAAACTTTAACGATGGGATTACAACGGAGATGTGGTAGAGGGGGGGACTTGTCTTTAACACATGTGTATTTATCGCCTACAAGATGGCAAGTACAATAGAGTAGGCCAATTATGACGTTCTTTAATATTTGACCCTAGATGACCGACCCCATTTTGGGGGGACATTTGCCCCACATCGTGCACATAGTAATAGGGGCCTTTCCCAGTGGTTCTTGCTGACACATTGGAACATAATGTATATCTATCTACTTTGGTTGACGAGTTATAAATAGCGTTTTTTGCATATTAATTAGTTCATTTGCATATCTTACGTGAACCATGGGGCCAATATCTGTCACATGATGCCTCGACATTATCCGATCCGCAACTTTTGCACAGACATCACCTATCAAAGTGTTATCGTTTTGAGATTAGCATTTTTTTTTTTGCATATTAATTAGATAATGCCGCCATTTTGAATGTTAATGAGTTTCCATATTAATTCCTGTGTACAAGCTGTGTACACTGACCATAGACGAAGGGCCCGCATGCGGAACTTTCTTATGTAGCGCACCTACATCTGTAGAAGGTAAGTAGCTCCAAAAGATTTTTGTTTTTGACCTCTAGTGACCCCCACGAGAGTCCAAAGGTCAAACTATGTACCCCCCTGATGTAGCTTGGTCGGTGGTTCTTTTCTCTGAACCTATTTTGGTCACATCGGCCCAGCCCCGTTTGGCGAAGAAGTGGAGAAGGAGGATGAGAAGGAGGAAGAAAAAACTAGCATCGATTGTGCTTTAGAAAGTACGAGTATATCATGCGGTTAATACTTGCACTGTCCATGTGAACCTTTGACCCCAATCTATTGTTACAGGCCCAACACAGCTACATGATTTATGATTTAATTTCACTTTAAATGAGTTAAACTTATAAATGGGCATATAAAATATTATAATATAATCTAGTAACTAATATAAAAAGTAGACGACTCCATGATACTATGGCCCGCGTATTTTTCAATTGACTTTGACCCTTTAACGATGCTCACAGAGCGGGGTCGCTGTGGAACTCTTTTTTCACTTCTCATTGAATGCCTACACATGGCAGAGTAGATAGGTCCACTTAAATTCTTTTATATTTGACCCCTAGGATGACCCATTTTGCTTTTGACCCCTTATTGTGAACATAAGTAGAGCTTTTCCCAGTGGCTCTTGTTGAACACATTTGACATATATATCACTTTGGTTGCGGTATACGCGTTTTTTCTTTGCATATTAATCTGCTCATTTGCATATTTTGCAAGTGACCCCTGGGGGCCAATATTCCATGTCCTCATGTTCGCTCGCATTATCCACACTTTTGCACAGACATCCTACCTATGTGTTAACGATTTTGAGATATAGCATTTTTGTCCATATTAATTTAGAACTTACATGTCGCCATTTTTCGCGCTGATTAACCTTAGACAGTTCCGATATTAATTCTTTCTACAAGCTGTATACACTGAACAAAAGACGATGCTCATGCGGAATGTCGTATGTCGCGCACCTAATCGGGAAGAAGTAGCCTCAAAAGATTTTTTTGTGTTTTGACCTCCATTGACCCCCACGAGAGGTCAAAGGTCAAACTAGTTACAACACCCCTGTGTAGCTTGTGTCATGTTTCGTCTGACCAATCTTGTCAATATGGCCCAGCCGTTTGGTGGCACTAGTAAGCATTTTGAAGCAAGGACAAATGAAAGAAAGAAGAAGATAGAAAGCAACTAGGCATCGATTGTTCTTTAGACCAAGCAGCGGGTATATCATTCGCGGTTACCTAACTTGCAAACTGTCCATGTGACCCTCTTGCCCCCAATCTATTGTTACAGGTCCCGGTTGCAATGTATTTATGAATTGAGTTAAACTTCTAAATTAGCATATAAAAATTATAATAATCATAAGTTACTAATATACAAACGAGACGACCCAGGATACTATGGGGATACCGCTATGAATTCAGGTATGTGTTTGTTCTGTTTTCTATGCATTGGCTTATAGATCTGTAATGTATTTTACATCTCACAATCGAACTGCTATTATTAATTCTGGACGTCTTCTAACTCCTCAAAATCATTGCATTTTGCATTGAAAGAATGTTATTTTTATTCGCAAGATTTCTTTTATAATTCTGTATAAAGGTCCCCTTATCACACACCCTGCATCACACACTGTTTTTACCTTCAAATTGCATCTTCATTAAATATGGCCAAATCTAAACAACGCGATACATGTTTCAGCAGCTGATTTTTAATGCAACTTTTATCATAATAAATATTATATATACTGCCAACTCTACAGTCAAATGTTTGAAATTCTTTGGATTATCATCAGGTGCTAGTTTGTGCAAATTTAATCATGTTATTTCATATTCTATTCACAGCAAAGATATATAAAATCTACGTTCTTGGACTCGATTTTTTATAGAATCACGTATATAATAAACGGTAATGTATGACCCTTTTAACACCAGAGGTGCAATGACAGAATGACATCTCTGAATCTTTTCATAATTGTTATATTGGTGTTATCGAGAGGATATCGTAAACATGTGCAAAAATGGACTCTAGTTCATATGCTGTGTTTACACCCAGATAATTACCACATACCTCACCTACAATTATGTAAATTGAATAATTTCACAGTGTATAGCCGACTTCTCATTGCGCATTACGTTAATCTGCTACCAAAGCCATGCGCCATTCTTGGTACTGCAAACAAGGCTTGCCGATTTTTGCAACGACATACACATTGGCCGTGCAAATGCATTCTCTTTCATGAAACGGGGAATTCCTCTGACAATTCTTGTATGGACTATATCGTCTGTCTTGCTTACACCGTTAGGTTTCCAACAAATGTAAAAGAAATAGCGTTAAACTCACAGACTTACTTTGATGATATTAGTGCGAAAATGAAGGTGTATCAGTTTGAAACTAAAAAGTTGGTTTTATTTTTTTTTCAGTACTTATGTAAATAAATACATGCTCTATCATTACTAACTTTTGGTGGTGCATTCATCTTTATTCTAACAACAAGTTTGAATTATTTGATACATCGATTTAGAGTTTTCCTTGTTGTATATTTAACCTCATAACTTCAGAAATCATTGAATATTAAAGAAACAAGCAACTTGGGCCTCATCCTGAAGTATGTGGTATGCCGTACTTTCACGGAGTGATTTTGTTTTTTCTTTTCATTCACTATAACGATTGTTGTTGTTAAATGTAATGCATGAAGAAACCACATAATTATAGAATTGTGGTAGTTTTCTCCTTTTTGGAGAATTTTGTAAATTTCTAATTAATCCTTTGGAATACCTAATTCCGAACCCTTTCTGAATCGTTTTTTCACCAATATGCTCTCACGTTTTGGTTTAAATTTTCGACATGGGTTAATTTTTCTGGATTAAGCTGGATTACCGGGCCGTGTTCACAATCGATAGAACTCTTCTTCTACATTGCTGCCTGTAGGAATAACTTGTCACTAAAATGAGGAAATAGATAAGTGTTAATTCATCTGGTGTACTCTTATTATAATTAGTCCAAACATAATTGTTTAGGAAACATCCAGGCATTCTGCACTGTACAACCTTGGGTTTAAGTTTTTGTAACCGTGTCCATATCTGTGGATGTGCGTCTTGTGTTTGGGCATCGCACAAAACAAACCCTATACAAATTCAAAAGGTACCATTAACAGGGGGGGGGGGGGGGGGGGGGGGGTGCCCGTTTTTGGAGGACTCCGTTTTACCGATTGCCCCATGTGCATCTGTTAAATGGGACCCAAAACGGCGACTCCTGTTATTTTTCTCTCTTTCAGAATTAATCCCCACTTTAAGGGATTTAACGGTGATTACAATGGCGTAAACTCAAAGCTGCAATTCAAAGAACATGACATACATATTCGCGCATATCTATGCACAAACTCAAACGCACATAACGCACACTCTACTACATCTGACACACCACACACAACAATACTGATAAATTGGCCTACCACTTGCTACAATCAAATGCAACAAAACTCAGCCCGTGCATTAAACTAAGCCTGGATTTGTTAGAATTAATATTTTATTTTGAAAATCGATCGATTGTGGGTGCTTTACACACTGATTCTGATAAAAAAATTGGGGGGGTCCCCCATTTTTTGGGTCCCCCGTTTTACCCTGTTTTACAGATTACCCTAGGGCAATCTGTAAAACTTAGACTCCAAAACGGGAAAACCCTAAAAGACACCCTACAAAATGAAAAAATCCCTGCAAGTACGAACCCAATCGGAGTTGTCCTTTGTTATTTATATCAACTGAATGATTTAAAAACAAAGATAAAGCTTTAATGTCCACCGATCGTCTGACTTTTGATTCGCAACACTGTGTGCTATCTCATGGAGCAGAATAGCAGATGGCTTGTTGAGCCCTATGTGTTTGGGCCCGTCTACATGCGTTTAAGACCAAGTGTATTCTGGAATCCAAGTACAATTATCCTTGTAGTTATGTATTTATGTTAAAGTAGAAAATGAGTCCATTTTGAGGGGGGGTATCCATTCATGATCAAATCTATCCTAATTTATGGGAACTAAAGCGATATATTAAAACTTTAAAACGACACACTCAACACATTTGTTGTTGTATAGTGTCATAGATAAACACCTCTCACCTTTAAAATTCAAAACTTCTGAAACATACACCCCAAAAAATTATCACATTCCTAAAAGGTTAAAATTTAACCAGATCGGTATCCTTCAGGAACTTTATCACCTGAAGAGGCCTAATCTTTGCAATTGTTTTCAAATCTGGGACGGCTTCTATTACTTCTCCGATCATAAGCGCATAATCAACGCACTGAATATAAAGCGTTTTCACAAGAACGGCACAATCACAATGAATACACCGAGGACCGGCTCACCTCTAAGCAAACAAGGCGAACTCTATTTACACGATGTTGCAAAAATATGTCCCCGACGAATGTCGCGACACTAACAATGCGATAAATGCAACTACAACACCCCACCCCCTCCGCAACAACCCACAGCACCCCATCCCCAACAACACCCTGCAACCCAACACACACCCACCCTCTCCAAACCTCCAACCCCACCCCTCCTTAACCGCCCTCAACCCCCACCCCTCAACACCCCCCCTAACACCCTTCCCAGCACCCCGCCCACACCCCTGCACTCCCCTCCAGCCCCCGCCACACCACCGTCCCTAACAGCCCATGCAACACCCCTCGCTCGCCACAAACCCTGCCACAAACCCACCCCTCCCACAACTACCTAAACCCCTCCCCACACCCCCAGCCCTCCCCTTAAATGGTCCTCAACTGTAGCGAATTTTGCCTACCCACTGGCCCGTTCATGGATACAGCATTAAGTCGCACATTTAATTCGCTCATTTGCTCCCCTAAGCTTCATATCTTGCCATTACTTTCAATCGCTAAAAAATTGCCCCCATGAGAGGCTTTCATGCAGCGCAGGAGTTTTGAGTATCCAATGTACAGTGTCAAAAAATATAGCAATTGCGCTGATTTTTGCATATTAGTAGCCATTGTGCATACTCAATTTGACCTAAATACGTTCAAAATCTAAACAATCGGGGGTGTCGAGAACTCCTCAGCCTGTTTGAATTTTGCTGATGGGAAACCAATGTGGCTGGAATAGATTGGTTGGATTGACTACCATCATACAAATTTGATCAGAAACAATTTTGTTATATTTCTGGTTGTATTCAATTTTTCATCACCCAAAATTGATAATTCAAACTTTCCAGTGTCTTTGACTAGATTTATAATTGGAATTGAAACGTTGATACAACTAGATTTGTCACCATTGTTGACAATTTGAATTCTTGTGGGTAACAAATTGGACATCATAGCAAATAAAAAAAAATTGTGGCATGAAAAAAAATTTTTTAGGTTTTTTCTTTTTTTAAATTTCAGATATGAACATTTTGTGGCGGCCACAATCATTTTTTGACCCATGTCCAGGTGGATCTGACAGTTAGCGAGGGTTTTGAGTTCCATTTATTTTGTCCTGAATATGGTCGACAAATCCTGATCCGCGGCTGTGAAAATCTTTCAGATCGAACCTTCATTTCCTTTCTGTGAACAGAATTCTCATTTTTTTCCACAGCATACAAAGTCAAATATGCAGATCACTAAAACTCAACTCTGCGTCAGTTTTTTGTAAACCGGTTCAGGGTCAAATTTGTGTTTTTTCAATGGTCATTTCTATTCAGTCAGATCATGTAATTTAAGAGACATCGCTAAATCAAAGTCAACTTGGTGAAATGGTGACATTGAATTTATATTCCAGCTCTACCACACTTTGATTTGGGCTTTTTGTGTTCATCAGTTTCCTATCTGTATTGGCGCAAGATTTCTCAGAGTTGAACTTCCCCTTTTTTTTTTGTGAACAACATTTTGATTTTACTGTACAATGGGTTTGCCATATTTCACACTGGGTGTTAAGCCGAAATCGAACTTATACATCTGGACTACCGTGACGTTAGCGTATACTATTTTCAACTTGAACTGTTAAAGTTGTCCCAAAAGAAAAAAAAAATCTCCACTATATTGTCAGTTTGTTACATCTTCTAAATATTTTCCCTTGAAGTCGCCCTGATATTAGTTAAACTGAGTTGTAAGAATATAACATCGGCTGGAATTAGGTGAAACTAGTATTGTGTTCCATGTGATTATTCAACAATTAACTACCATGTCAAAGGAGGACGGCCTAAATATGTAGAAGTATCCTTGAATGCATTTTATATTGATAAACTGCCACAGAAACTAGAATTTCCGGTGTTCTTCCGCTTCGCGCATCAGCTATGCTGTTCAAGAATAAGCTGTGGGCCGCCCTCATGAACTTTGACCCTGGCACATGATCTTTGACCTCAACATACGAGGATCGCATGGTGCACCTAGACCCAAGGTTGGTTCCAAGTGAGTTTTCAATTAGGTCAATTTTACCCCATGTTTTCAACTTGACCTGCGCCATGACTTTGACGTTTTCAACATGACCTTTGACCTCATCACATCGTGGGATCCCTTGTGCACCCATGACCGAAGTTTGTTCCAATTGAAGTTAACTTTTCAATTGAGGTCAATTTAAAAACCTCTAATTTATGACCCACACATACCACACGCATAACGAATTGAACAGGGCGCTATAGTGATACTCTCTAGTTGAAAGAGCTTGAAATTCACAAAGAAATAGAATTGGAGAAATTAGTAGATGGAACAAAACCAAAGAAATCAAATTCAGAAAGACAGAAAAGAAAGGAAATTGATTAGAAAGGAACAATTGCAAATGCAACACTGAAAAGAGAATGCAACAAAAGAGATGGAATTGGCGCTAATTGTCGAAGAAGACATCGACTTAGAAAGAAGGAAAAGTTGCGCAAAATGAGATGAACAAAAGGAAATGGAATGCAGATAAACAAAAAGAGCTTGAAGCTCAACTCGAGTTAGAAAAAATGAAACAACAGGCTACTCATCAGACTCTTCAAGCCCTCTGGATTTTGATGCTGCGACAAATATTCGCCTGGTTTCTAAATTCCCTCCAACTTTCCCATCAATTACCTTCCCATTCATCTTCGTAAGCTCTACGCCTGCACCCCAATACCGGACACCATCTCCATCCGACAATCCGAGTGCCGCGAACCTGACTCCTGCCGCCTAGGACGTGTAAGTTGCTCCCCCGCCTCTCTCGATTACTGTGGTGTAGGAGTAAATCGGTCTATCCCGGCCGAATCCTCCTACGATGGTCTGGCACTGAGATAATCTTAATAACGAGGAGGAAGCAGGAATCGCGATCACCGGAAATTACATATCTCTCTTCCCCCCGGAGGGTGTTAATGAGAGTGCTGATTAAGGGTAGTGGAGCAGGTGCTGAGGCGGGATTACCATGCTAATAGTGGCGAGGCGGGTGTGCGCTCAATAGGAGGTTTGAGGAGAAACATAGCGCCATCTTGCTCGCCCATTTGCCAGCTGCGGATTTCAACTGGGGGCTGCTAACGAGGGTACTAAAGAGGAGACGGATAAAAAAAAGAGTGTGGCGAAGGAGGGGAAAACCTAAACTCTAGGTGGGAATGCAGGGGTATGGCCTTCGTACTCGACCCGGTGGTGTCCAGTGTTAGATTTAAAAGATCTTGTGTAGGATCTCAGGTTTGTCGAGGACTCGCTCCAGGCGGTCGTATAAAGGTTGGTGACCGGGACTACTGTCAAGTTAACCGTCGCGGTCTTTGTGCTCAGAAGGTGGTGTAATAATGAGGGGGGCGATCTGCATAAAGGGCACGGGAGTTCGGGCGTGGCTACCCCTCCAGGGGTAGCTTGGCTAGGGGTGAGGAAATTCGTTGGGTGAGATTCCTGTCGTGGAGGTTTCCACGTGTCCGCGTTTTGACGGTGTGGGGCTTGAGTTCCTTCGACGACGTAAGTAGGAAGTCGCTGAACGCTAAAGTGTTCCAAGGGTAAGAGATGCTGTCCTGCGGTGCTGTTGGACTTTATAGGGTTAGAAAGAAAGCTATGGTTTCACGTTATGCCGAGTTCAATTTCGGGGCGCATACGCTGCGCCAGGGGTTCGTGTATTAGGAAGAAAAGGATTGAATCTTAGAAGCTTACGGACCCGAGGGCCTTACTGGAGTGAAGAAAAGAGTGGGGTGAGGCGTGACACTTCTAGCACATCTGCAGCGGCGCGGTCAGGGTGGGCATAGATTAGGGAAAAGGAATAAAGAGTTGCAATCTTTGAAGGTGCGAAGAGTCGGCGTGATTTATTGAAGATAAGTCTGTCGCAGCATTACCCTCCCCGTGATTTAACACCAGTGGGAGTAGCGCCAGTATAGATCCGCTCGTTATAAAGAGCTTAGTGCTTGTGGGAATAGAGAGGGGGGAAGGATTCGATGGAGACCAGAGTTAGAGGTCGGCGGGAGGGAAAGTCAACCGCGCAGTGACGGGTGGATGTGGGACTCTTAGGTAGTTTGCGTGCGTAACTATGTGGTTGTAGTCAATGTAAGGTAACGCTCTTGGTGGTCCTCGTGTGGAGGGTAGTGAAGGGATTGCGGTGCAAAACACGGGTCTTTGGGAAATAAGGGTAGATGAGTGGGGCCGGGGAGAAGGGTGTGGCGGACTGAAACGGTTGACCGGCACAGGGAAGGGAGGGGGAAGGGCAGACTGGTTAGCATAGCGGTGGCGCAGGCATAGAGCTGGTCCGAACAAAATGTGGTGTGAAGGAGCTGAAGCTAGGTGGGATAAGAACAGGAATAGAGAGTGGCCGGGTGAATTCTGTGTGTGGTCGTGGGAGTAAACTACTTAGCGATGCGACCAGACATCGTGTCGGGGTGAGACTCGGTAGTCGGTTGTTGTCGCGATTTTTGTGTAGGAGGAAATTTCTCGGGTAGTGACTGTAGGGATGGGCTGTTTTCGGGTAATGGCCTTAGACAGTGGGCGAGAGAAGGTGAGGGAGGAAGGTCAGTTATCATTCTTGTGGAGAGTATGTTAATAGCTGGGATCTAGCGCGGTAGGGTGTAAACATGCGGCGGGGTTGAGTGGAGGAGGACAGGAGTTAGAGAGCTGAACGATGGGGGGGAGGGGGCATCGGACCGGTCGTGGATCTGCCTGTAGCGAAACAACAAGTAAAGTGAATGACTGGGCGTTAAGCCGGATTACGCGTACGCTTTAGAGAGAAAGTTTGGCAGCTAGTCAGATGACTGTAAAGCGGTTGGGTAGCCGGCCTAGGATAGATTACCAAGGCGCGTAGGCAGTAAATGGAGGCAGGGAAAGGTCATCGGACGACTATTGTTGCGCTAGTTGAACGGGGAGGGAGGGGGGGTGTCGTTACATTTATGAAAGAAGGTCCAAGATATGTACTGGAGTTGCAATGACAGCGCAAGAGCAGAAGGTAAAAATGGCCAAAGGATGGAGGGTAAGCTGGGAAAAGTGAGGAGAAAAGAAGAGCGGAGGGGCTAATAAGCCTGGATAGCCTTGGGAGGCGAGTCGAAAATTGTGTGTTGGAAAGGGTGTACAATAGGGGGGGAACAGTCACTGAAATCGGGTTGAGCTAGGCGATGTGATTGCGGGTGGATTGATGTGCCGGGTTGGTGGGGGAGAAGGAGTTAGGTGTGTTTCCATGGTAAGGCACGCATGCCAGGGATGGTGTTGCAGTTTAGGGCGAAGTTGAGGAGATAGGATGTAAGTGTTGCTAAATTGCGGGTTTGTCTGTCTTGGGTGGGCGGTTCACGTGCAAGGTGCCAAAGAGTGTTAGGGGCGGTATGGGGGTACCTGACGGAAGTTGGTAGGGTAGGTAGTAGTGTGGAATGAGAGGTCGATGGGTAAGGGGGGTGACAACCCCTCCCATCCGGGGGGGGAAGGTACTGGGAATGGATACAAGAAGAAGGTGGTTGGGTATAAGGGTGATGGACGTTTGATTTGTATCCCCCCAATGGGTAGAGGGAGAAGGGCATGGAATAACTGCCCGACCATCGCCCGTGATCAAGATAGGGATTATCTTGCGAGTAATGGTGCCCTTGTCTTGAGTAATTGCAGGGGGGGGTAATGTACAAAGGTGAAAGATGTCCGCAATAAACTAGGAACGAGGGATCGGCATAGCTTTCGGTCGAAGCTTCCATGCTGTTCACGTTATCCCGAGATGGCGAAATAGATATAAGACGGTCAGATTCGGATTCAGCGAATCGGTGGACTCATCTACTCAGAGACGCAGTATGGAGTATAAGCAAATACCATCCAACTGACCGGTACCGCGGATTGGCGTCTCCCCCGTCGCCCACGGGTTGAGTGGGTATGAAGATTTGGCGATCTTTGTTATTGTACTGCGGGTAGGGGTTGTTTATAGCGAGCCGACAGTTATATGTAGTGCACGTGGGTGCAATGTCGAGTGGCGGGGACCTAGAATGAGAACGGGCGGCTAGTCGGCAGCTCAGGCGTATAGAGTGGAGGAGTGCAATTGGGGTTGTCGTAATGGGTGCGATGGCTGGGAACGGAGAGGTTGTAGGAATGTTCTCTTGATGGTAGGTGAGCCCCCCTTTATTTGGTTTCAGGGGTATTGGTCCTGCGCTTGCATGTGTGGAGCAGGATTAGAGGGGAGACTGGATTATCTTCGTGGGCGACGACCATTTGATGGGTTTGAAGGAGACAGTCAGTGGTAGCATGGGTGGCTGCGTAAGGTGAGTAGTGTCCGAAAGATTAGTGCCAGAAGGGTGGTAGTTGACCCAGACGGGGAACAACATGCGGGGGGTCCTAAGCTAAGGTGCGCGCGGGGCTGGTCGGTTCTTTTATTGTCATGGAGAGGAATGGGGTAAATAGAAGAGGCTTTTGGGTCCGTGGGTGGGGGCCTACCCCGGCATCGGTTGAGGTGAAATGGGAGGAGGGGCGCGTTACTAGCTAAAGCGTAAAACTTTGAACGAAGTAACTCGAGGGGGAACGAAAGCTGGTAGTGAGGTAAAGAGGGCCATAAGGAAAGGCGAGGTGGAGTTGGAAGGGCGGATTAAGTATGTGTGTCGGAAAGACGCCAAAGGGTAGAGGCTGCATGTTTGGGGCGTTGCTACTGGATAGGCTATCCTCAGGCGGGTAGCAGGTGGCGAGTACGCAGCTGAGTAATAAGAGTGAGGGGTCCAGAGAGAGAAAAAACAATCCCAAGGGAGCGTTAGCATTAAAGGGATGGGGGACAAAGAAGATCTGGATGTAGGAAGGCAAATTTGTAGAGTTACTGGGTAGCTTGCTGGCGTAGACCATCCGAGAATGGTTTGCGAAGGTTGCTGGGGTGAAGGTTCAGGAGGAGGGTGTTTATACCCAAGCTTGGTATTATTGCGTAGTGTGCGGGTGGGGTTACAATCACCCCGTCGCCAGTGTGAACTTGGTAAAATTGTCAGGGAGTTAGGGAGAGCATCGGCGTCAATTGAGCGGATCCGGAGAGAAAATACGGCCCGGTGCAAGGTATGGCGGGCGTCCGTGAAGTAGTCTAGTTTGTATGTGGAAGCTTATCGAGGACTACCGGGGTATGGATTCTTTACGGATGCTTCTGCAGATCTGCGGACTAGTGCATACCCCCTGACGAACTTCTGCCACCGTTTCCATCCCCGCCCACCCGGCCCCCGCCCGGCCCCTTTCACCCCCTGCCCCCCTTCCTTCTCGGTTGCGTTTCACTCCCACCTTCGGGCCCCAGAGCCCGACGCGCCGGTCAGCCCCCCGCTCCTCAGGTCCTCGTGTCTGATTGGATCTTCTCCCCTTTCATCCACCGACTTCCTACACCCTCTAATTCGTCGTGACCCTTTCCGACGGCCAGGGTATGGGTTCTCCCCTCCTTGCTACATGCTCCTTATGTGACACTGTTTATCATAATATTGTAGTGGATCCTCCACAAGAACTAATTAATCTACGAAAAAACTTCAACCGTTGGGATGTTGTGGTGGTTTTCCGTAAAACATTGCCTGGTGAGATTAAATCTCTGTCAGTCAATCGATTTTAATATTAAACAAAATCCTCCATTTTAACCGGCCAACGAAAGCGGAAGATGTGGCAAAATTTATCAATTCCCAAGTTTAAGATGAAACAAAAGAAGATCAACATGGCATTAGCACAGGAAAACGTACGTTTCTTGAAATCGGGTTGGTTTGATGTCATGCAGTTTAAATCTATTGCTAAGTCCACCCACAATTTTACCAAAATGGCCTTTACCGCATATAATACAGACGACGGCAATGATTTACCTTTACACTTCAACCGCTACATCCCCCCAACTAACCTTTTCACCCTCAAGTTCTTTCCGACCGTTTCTCCTTTAAGCCAAACTGTAGCCCACATCGGCTAACGCTCAACCATTCGATCCACCCTATCTTTAGAAAATTCACAGTTTTGCCGCCCGCCAAAAATGAAGTCTGTAATAACAAATCAGAGCAGTTCTCCTTGCTAATAGATGGCAAAAAAAATTTGTGCTGATCCCATGCGCTCTATTATCCTGGCCTTGCTTAATGCTGACTGATTTTCCTTCTCCCTTTGGTTTCCCGGGGCCGGTCTTTTTCTTTTTTTAAATTGAGTTGCTGGTTATTCCTCCAAGTCTTGTTTATAGCACAGGAGCTTTCGCCGTATCAACCTTGCAAATTACAAGCAAGTCATCATTCATATTCGGTACTAACAACTGTAAAAGTATGCCAGGGGTCAAAATGCAAAGTCATCTTATTCCTTGATTGGGTAGGGTTTCTTCTTCGAGAATATGTACCAGAAATCAAGATTATTTTTCGTCATCTAATATGCCCTAGGATCCGTTTGACCATTATGACAAACATGTCATGGAGAAACTCAATAAATTGTGACTTCCGCTGATTGGCGAAACCAATATGGTCTTATTACCGATTAACCATGATCGAAACAACTTTAGATTACAAAAGAAATCACGGGAATCGTCTAAGTATTTGTTCGGGATGGTTTTACACCTTAGATGATTATGTCTTATGATTCGTGAATTAAATAGCGACAGCGTCCTTCGATCCTTAAGACGCCTCACAGAGCCGAACCAGAGTCATTAAGTCCATCACGCTTGCCTTGAACCATTCTGATTCAAAATCGGAGAATCGAGTTCTTTCGATCTCGGGCTAATCGGCCACGTCGTATGGCTGGACTAAACCGGACAAGGAATCATCATGTAAGCCATCATGATGACACAATCCAACAAGCGGGCTCATCTAAATATAACAGAGTGGTATTTCGCGATACCCGTCTTGGTAAATCATGCTCATTCTTTTGCCTGGTGCAGACAAAAACCCACGATTGCGATTCCCGTCAACTGTACCCACGTAAACCCAATAAAATGCCTTTGGTGTTGTGGTAAAATGGTCCACAGAAGGCAAATGCCAGATTCCATGCCTTCAACAGAAATCAACACTTACTCCAATTGACCTTCCTTCACTTCACGTCCCACACTCTCTTTTATATAATCTAATAATTCCCCTCTACGTATTTTCCACCTTCCCCCTCTTCTTTCCCCTTCCCCGGGCAAATTGGTAACTCTGGATTTTCCGACGCCAAGAAGTAGTTCGTGCCAGTTTGCTATTTATTTAATACATGTATTCGGATAAATGAACTATTTTAGTAAAGTGCTCGTCTGAAATTCATTTTGAAATCAAAATTTGGCAATAATGTAAATAAAAGAAAGAGGTGCCGTAGAATTTTGTTAAATGACCACAATTCCCTCCATCATTCAAAACCACATCATTTTAAGAGTCTACTACCTTCACAAATGACAATTAACATTGACTTTGTCGTCGCCATCTAAATCTACGTTAAATACACGTGCATGTCATATCCGGTATCCCTATTATTCATGATCATAAAGATGTTTTCGTCATTCTTACCCAAGCTTAAATAAACGGTATAATTTTGTTTTTCTAGAAATAGAATACGTAAGAGGCGGCAAAAACAAATGCATGTGTGACAAAAAACCGAATTTTTTTTAACCGTGCTTTTAATAATGTACAAGGGTATGCAAAGCAATTTTATGGAAATGATCATTTGGTTAGGATGTGAAAATATTGATATATTTGGTGTACCCGCGCGTTTTATTTCCCGGTCGCGTTCGATGTACTTGAACTCATCCAAATCCAGGATTTTCTTGGATTTTGTAAAAAATAACTAGTACTCTAGGTAAAAATGGTATATCTGAAATCAGCTGATGAGGGATCGGTATGATCTTAGTTATCGAATAGAATCATTATTCAATGATGACGTGGTTTAAAATTGTAAAATCAGATGATATGAAGGATTATGGATTCGTTTGGTCACTAATGCTGCCCCAAAAGATAGTATACATTTGTTTTGCTACCCTTCC
Organism: Ophioderma brevispina; assembly: GCA_023653785.1. Classification (NCBI taxonomy): domain Eukaryota; kingdom Metazoa; phylum Echinodermata; class Ophiuroidea; order Amphilepidida; family Ophiodermatidae; genus Ophioderma; species Ophioderma brevispina. The sequence goes on from JAMKCH010035767.1 coordinate 27,273, forward strand.
CCAATGAGGGTGTGAACGTAGATCTTACTGAAGAGTTATATAATCAGCTTCTGGGCGAGGTACTAACAATTCCGGATCAACAGTAGACGCGGAATTAAAAAATTATAATGGGCCGACTTTACATCACGTTTGGGTTATATAATCAAGGAGGGTGATCCTGTGTTAAAAAATTCTCAATATGGCAAGAGACTTGGGAAGTTTTACGTGAATTTATTGGGGCTTCATATTGCAAACTGTCCTTGATATCTGTATAGGTAAAATTCACATTGGGTATAAGGGGTAATCTTACCTCTACTATTGATCATATTCTAACTTGTAGTGAGCATAAGTACGAAAATAACTAAAAATGCTATGTAATGACGCCTAGAAAACGATGCACATGCGGGAGCGACCATAATGTGTTGTTAATGAAAATGTAACTGTCCCTTCAGATAACGGGGTAATCACAAATATAATTAGCATAATACTCATGGACCAAAATAAATCTGGGGACATTGACGTTACCCAATTGGTTAATGTAACTTTTCAGTCGCTCATTGAAAACACGTTTAAAACTGAGGTTCACCCCTACATTTTAACTCTTTGCGACGAATTGTATTGGAACTCGCGGAAGATCTAACTGTATATTAAATTGCAGACCGATGTCCATAGGCCAAGAAAAACGATTGATAAAAGAGGTAACCCTTGGGACTTGGGGATTCAGATATCAATAATGCCCAAAAGATAGAAAAGGCATCCAAGTCCCATAGGGGTGGGTGCTTTAGTTTGGCCACCTGGATAATCCAAATATGTATGATCTTGTCGGGATTCTTAAGATAGAAGAAACAGTTTGCAAAAAAATCTTGTCCATTTCAGAATCATGATAACTGCAAAGCCGGTATCGACATAGTGTATAAGGAGGTCGCTCAGAAAGTGGACCTTCTGTGCAAAGGAATTTTTGGAAACTACTGCGTGGCAGTAAGGCAAAAATAAACTGGCCACTTCGGGTTGTTTAATCTAAATCCCAATACAGGGCAGTGTGTAAAGTAGAAAAACATCCCTCAATGCAATGTCCCAGAATGATGCATTGGAAAACGTCCTCTAGGAACAATGAATAAAAACTATGAATGCCACCTTGCAAGATGATATTTTCTCCCAAGAGGTTAATTCGGTTGGATCCTAGGGTACTGTAAATTATAATTAATCAATTTTACATTATGACGAGATTAATAGCAGAGAATTGATTATGTCCACTCTCTATTTGATTCGATTTCAATTCTTTAACCTGCAGAAGGACGTTTGTATGTCGTTTAAATGCCGCAAAAAAGTATCAAACCCACCTGGGGCTACAAGGCAAGATTCGATTACGAATGAACTCTTAAAAACTGGGTGGTACTACTGGTTTAAATAATGGATCCTTGTCATTTCAGTTTCGTTTTTTAAAAGATTTATCATTGATGAATGTATACGCTAAAGAATGTCACTTAGAATGGCATGAGGGGATGATAATACCAATCCCTAAAAAGGGTAACATCCAGCAGTGACTTGAGTAAATTAAATCGTGGCAATAAATACCATTAGCTCATGTTTTGAAAAAAGTTTTTAATGGATAATTGCAAGCTCAATCATTAACTAACAATCTATAGTTTAAATAATCACGGGGGCTTTCCTTAACTTCGTTCCCATTTTCGGTTTGATTTCGTTCTATGGCAAAGATCATCGGATGCTCTAAACGAAGCACTTTATATAATATTTAAAAATGTCGTACATTGCCATCTGATTAGGAAAATCTCATCGGTTGAACACCTATTTGCATTCGTGGCACCAACAGTAAGTGGCTTTGACGACTCTGTTTTTGGGTACTGGATGAGGTTGTTACATTCTATATGGAACGTTGGAATTAGAGAAAAATTTGGAGGCTTATAATAATGATTTATTCCAACCTCATCGACTAAAGAGATCTACATTAATATTGGTATGATCCTTCATAATTCTTTCTTTTGACGCCCTTCGTTTATTTCCTCGTTTTTTTTTCCTTTCTTTCTCCCTCTGGCTTCTTTCGGTAAGAAAACTAGTTGGCCCTTTTTTTCTTCGCTGCGTTTTGTCTGTTCACTCTACTTCCTCCCACCTCGCACTCCTCTCTCGTCGTCCGTTTCCTCTCCGGTCCTTCCCCGCTCCCTTTCTTGGTTTTCCTTATTTTTTATTCGTTTCTGTTGATCTTTTTTTAAAGCCGATTAACCAAACACCTCCAAATACTTCTTGATACGTGTCATAATTTTTGTCTCAAAGTGGAGGTATGATTTTTCTCACTGAAAAATGTGGAGTTCTTATACCTGGTAACGTGTCAATACTATCAACTAATGGACTACTAGTGTAATGGTGGTCACAATAAGTTAATGAATATAAATATCCTTTGAGTGGTCCTAATTATTATACACCCTTTTTACCCCGTCTCCTCCGCCTCTGTACATATGTTCTAAAACGAGGTAATAGGCTAATTGGCTATGTGATGTCTATCCTTTGGAATCAATATGATTATGATCGAGTTTATTAATGGCGAGTCTTTTATGGAAAGTATTGGTATTGCCCCTCTATCCGAATTCTCCTCGCATGTCTTTTCTACTTGGTTTTGCACTCTAGTAAACTTTCTGTTCCACGTTGATCTAATGTGATAACCCTTGATACTAAGAAAATCTTTCAAATTTTGAGGGTCGTCGTATTACTAAAGCCCATCGTAATCACTGCTAAGGAAGCAATATTAGGTGACCCCGCTTGGCTGTCTATTCCTAGTATTAACAACTATCAACAAATAACTAATCCAGTGTATAAACAAAAGAATGTCTTATGTTCAACGCTTACAAATCCAATGACCAGATTATAGTTCCGAAGCTACTTTTAATATTTTAATGATTTTAGGAGAGTACAACAAAATTTTAGGGTAGCCCTGGAACTGGTCGGAGACTCTGTAAAAAGTGTCTAAGTAATTGCGTCAAGATCTTTGTTTTCGGATAACCCCGTAAACACAAAGTAGTCTATGTCGTATGTAGATATAAGTAAGAACGAGTGCATAACGTTAATTGGTATATACATATGTGAGTAACCTCTACCTTTGACTAATTAATCTATTCCATCACGTTGAGCCTTGCATGGAAAATTATCGTCTTGTAAATAGATTTTTTAAGGGTGCATTCCCTTGAAAATTCAAAGCCCCAGGAACGAAACTACGCTTAGTTTGGCGATTACAAAAGAAATTGGAAAATTCTTTTGTGATTCGGATGAATGTAAGTCTATGTAACCATTCTCTCCTAATACTTGGGTACATTTTCTTTGTTCGTCATGTGAAGCCCCTACAACGATAAGAATACGTTTGATGAATTATAAAAAATACCCAATATAAATAGTCTCACATGGGTACTCTAAATTATTGGAATGCTTCGTTTTTTTGGTGGTAACTTCAAACTTCAATCAAAATTAATTATGTTTCTTTCTCTTCAAAGGTCCACGTGATGCAGAATTAATTTTTGTGATATTCAGCAAATCATACCTTAAAAGTTCACACCTGTTAGGTTGTAACTCTTTAAATAATCTGTGATGTGGATCAAGAAATCTTTTGTTCTAGAACGGTAACTATGGGTTCCTCTGGGATAGCATTGGTTTTTAATGCTTTCCAACCTGTTCCCACCCAGTCGCATCAACTGAGGCTTTTTTGAGGTTTTGTTTTTTTATACACTCCTCCACTCTGATTATGTATATTTAATTAACAATGTATGGGGAAATTGTTACGAGATAATATGCAAGGCCACTATCGTCCGTAGTATATGGTCGGGCGGGTGCTCTACTGGATTGTGTGAAAGGTTACTTATTTTAATGGTGTTTGATTTCCTTAGATTTCAATGTAAGAGCATTACTCTCGGTTATTAGCGGGGTTCTGTGCTGCAACGTGTGAATTTTTGTAATAATATTTTTTTTCTGATCGTTAATTATTATTAATACTAAAAAATTTTTAAGTTTTGTTATTTTTAAATGTGGGTGCAACGGACATTTTTGAACTCAGAGTGGCCGCCTTTCCTCGAATTATTGTCCTTACCTTCTTTCGAGTTCCGCAATAAATAAATAATAAACAACTAAACCAACTATTCAAATTAGAGACATCTTAGTCCAATACGATGGTTGATTCCGAACCATTCTTAACAACCCTATGCATTATTGACTGTGCAAAATCTCCCATTCCCCCACCCGGATGGCTTTTTCCTCTGCCTGCTTCCTCCTCTCAACGAAGAGAGGTGCGTTGGGGGGTGTACCGGGACTAAGGATACAGTGGTACTTAAGGTCCTTAAGTCAATGAAGAATGGCGAAGGACGGACCCTCGTTCCGTTCCTCTTTTTTTATCTCGTCTTTTGGTATGCTTCTCTTTTCGGCCTGTCGTATCTTCCCGCATTGTATTGCGCCAATTTATTACTTGAATATTTGATTTGGTCGACTGACTTTTTTTTTACATTTAATTTTACTTTTGGCATTTTTGGGCAAATGCTGATATACAAATCTTGAAAGCATTTATCAAAACGGAAAAATCTTCACATCTGATCAATTCTTAGCAAACCAGAAAAATGTGAAACTTTGGTGGTTTGAAAAACGAATTCTTCTTAGATTTTTTAATAATGCACACTAGGTTGAAATCAAACTTAATTTTTGTTTTCATCAAATAATTAATTTCATTCAAAACATAACTTTTGTTTAGAAAACTGCCTGATGATATGCAATATACAACTACTGAAAAAATTAAATTAAACGAATTTTTGGCCTGGATTGGACTACAGCCATGTTATTAACATTAGTTTTGTCAAAAAGACTGAAGAATGTCGTCTTACAATTTCTTGAATGCTTTCATTTGCTTCTTCTTCAATTTTTTTAAATGAAAAGAAAAGATGTGAATTTCTTTTGTAATGTAATGTGCAATATTATGTGAAACATGGGTTGCACAAATATCATTTATTAACTATTTTGTTTTAAAAAAGAAATAAATGAAAAAGAAAATAAAGTCTTAGATTCCTTTCTCGCCGGTTCTGCTGGCTGAACGTCATTTGAAATTACAAAACTTGGGACAGAAGTGTCCATTGACATGTGTTACCTAATCGCTTATTATTTCTTCAAACTACTGGGAAACCTAATCTAGTTGCTTTTTCGCACCCCTCTAAATTTATTTGAAAAATAATTGTGGTTTACAGATTTCTTTTTAAATTTATCAAAGGTGCTACTTACTTTTGAAGTTATATTGTCACCAATAGTTAGGGTGTAATTCTGTTCTGTATATTAATTAATGGAGGCAAAAAGTTGCGGGCATCTTGGTCTACCGAACACAATACCATTCCAAGACACCTGTTTAACAGAAGTTTGTATCCCGGGTGCAACGTTTTTAGAAGACATGCCTCCCATACCGCAAATACATGAGGCATCACTGACTTGGCTGCTGATTTCTGTACTTCTGATTATTGATTCGCTGTATATATTAGGTACCACGCTTGAGTGCCCTGTTCCCCACATTTTTGTCATCGCCTGCCCACGCAGTTTTTCTTCCCCCCCTCGGGATTCTTTTTCTAGGTTGTCTTTGTAGTGGTTTCTCTTCCGCCCTCTTTCCTGAGGTCACGCCTCTCTGTTCCTGGACTGCCCCTGTCGCTCCTCTGGGACCGCCTTTATAGTTTCCCGCTGCCTGGGAGACTGACCCTTTTCGGTGTCGATGCTCTTCCTAGCTTGAAGGTAAAGTGTCTCCCCCCTGCACTCCGGTACATCCTACGCTTGGAATAGGAGATAGTTATTTCCTAGACCCTCGGTCCTTTATCCTACGTACAATTTCAATGTACCGAGTAGCGCTTTCTTCTTCTTTTGTTATGATGCAGATTTTTCCTACTTTGTCTTTTTCCCCACCGCTGCTCATTCTCTCAAGAATCCTAAAGGCTCATTTTACTAAAACTCGGCATAACGTGTGCCATTTTTGATACATTTATAACTTTTAAAGGACCACGTTACATTTTCCCCTCTTTTTTTTTCCTTTCCATTTTCCCCTTCCCGCGTCGCTTCTTCTCTTCCTCACCTTTAAGCCGTGCCCTTTCCTCCCACTCTCCCCCGCCACGCACGTAATATGAAGGGGAGGTGCAATGAGAAATTTTGGGAAAGAGTCGATACGACGGAACTGGTAGAACGGCAGAGGACGTATCCAGAAGTTGGGAGGGACACTGAGGGCGGACATGAACGAAGAGTAATGGTATTAATGTCACGTAGGAGGGGGTCCCGGGCCCTGACGCGCGCAGGACGCCGCGCGCCCTTCTCCCATCTTTATGCCCTAATTTGTTTTTTACCCTCCTTCCATCCACCCGGACCGGGGTTTCGTTGATTTGCTACGATCTCCCTCGTCTTTCTGTTGCCCCCCCTTGCTCCCCCCTTTTTTCTAGTACTTTTCCCTTTGCCTCATGTGCTTGGTCCGTCTCCAGAGGTTCCACTTTCTAGCGCCACTTTTCGTAAGAGGTAGAAGCTGGTTAGTGCCTCACGCTTCGGTTATGCTGGATCCTTTTGCCCCTTCTTTTTAGCTTTAATGCTCAACATTCCTTACGGTTATGTGTGGCTGGGGGGCGTGTGTCACAGGATGACAGAATCCGTTTTGGTGTGACACGTTCCGGTCCGCGCTCTGAGTGGCCCCATAACGGTGTGCCACCTCCCTTTGGACGCCGGATCATATTTGCCTGCTTGGAGGGGGGGTTACACACAAGAGAGTTAGACTGTCACTTTCCTTCTCTGGGTTATTGTCATCTTTCCTTCAAATAATATATGTTCCAGATAGATTTATACCAATAAATCCCGTAATTGTTTATGAGTTTAAACTCTAGAAATCATCCAAAGTATATACTTTTCTTTTCAACAATTTAAAAAAACAAAAATATTTAAAACAAATTGTAGAATTCGAAGAAACACTGCACAGACTCACCTTCAATCCTCGCCGCAAAACGGATTCCATGATTCGAAATGTACAGCTTGAGAAGAACTTGGGTACCTATCATTCTAATAATGAAGGGTAAGTTAAAGCATAATTTTCCAACACTTTATAAACGTTCTTATGCAAAGGTTGTAAAGAATAAAGATGGCCCTCAGAAATGTTAGATAAATCTTGTAGTAACACAAACAGCCCATCACGGAGCAAGACTGATGCAAGAGGAGGGTAGAATGGCTAAAGATCGTGGAGGTTCCACCATGGATTTAAGTTTAAGGCAGTGGCGAGCATCAAGAAAGGTGGACAATGGAAATTCTCCCTCCCAATATAGTCCTTCACCCACCCCTCGACCCCCCCACCCCGCCCCACTTTCCAGACTCTTCTCCTTCCCCAACTCCCCTTCTCCTCCCAGTTTTCAAATGGCAATGATGGCTTGGCAAATTACCAAACCGATGGGTTTTTAAATAGGGTTTAAACCCGCTGAAACCCCAACGACAAACTGCTCATCTTTATCTGCTAACTAATTGTTATGGCTGCCAGTCCTCTCCAAGTCCCCCCACAATTATCAATTATGGATGCGGGTGTCCGCGTTAACTGATGATCTTGATATGTCTCCTCCCGTCTCCCCCCCCTTTTTTATGCCAGAGTGTATAGAAGTTGAAAGGTGCAACGAGAGATTTCACTAACAGGTGTTCCTTAAAATGTGAAATTATTATTTTTGCACTGAGTTAAAGCTTCCAATCAAAATGTCCCCGTCTGAAAGGATTTAGCTAAGAAATATTATCTATGGTTACAAACTTTGAAATTTTTCAATTTCGTATAGGCAATATGAAATGCAGAGTCTGTTTGATATTAATAACGCGCATAAAAAACCACTTTTTGTTTCATTTATCACTTTTACATAATACGTTTCTGTATAGCCAAATAAAACGTAAGAAATCCTTTGAGTTTCTAATCTACATAAACCATCTAACAAATTACAACATACTTATCCCTTAATCTCTCGTTAATTGCACCGTTCACTACCAATCTTCCATTCTTTCTTCCCACGCCGGGGTCCCTCCCCCTTCCTTTCCTCCTTGTTCTCTTCTTTCCCTTTTCTTTTGGCACTCTCGTTGGCTAGTCCTTAGCCATCGAATGTCTTACGATTATTTTACAATGAATGCATTTTTAACCAGTTTCAACTAATTTCGGTAAGTGTTCGGGGGGCAAATTTATTACCGTAACCAAAACGATATAGTCTATTTGCTTACAAACTGATTGGATGAGTGAGGCAATGTTTTTTTATAAACCCCAACACTTTCGTGAGTTATATTACCCCAACACTGGGAAACTTTTGCCCCACCCATTCTTTTGAAGCGTAAATGTAACTATTTGAAGTAATGAAAACCTCACGTTTTTGTGTCGTCAAGATTTATAGCTACTGAAAAGATTAATTTTAAGAGAAGGGTCTATTTGACCGTATTACAACAAACATTAGTCCCAAGCAAAATGTGATTTAGCTAGTTTGTAATCGTTCAAAGAAAATCAACTGATCGTTTTTAATTTTTTAACGTACATTTACAAATTTATCCTCAACAGGTTTATTTTAAAGACTTACAGTTTTGGTCATTTTGAGCGCAATTACAAACTTAACTTTTAGTGGGGTGCCAAATTTAAATGATGAGGGATATTAGGAATTTATTAGTTATTTAAATTAGTCCTCTTCCAATATTACCCCAATTCTTATTTCTTTTTTTATTGTTATTTTATCTCATTTAGCTTATGGTCATGTGTCATATTTTGCAGGGCACATGAAATGAATCTTTCATTCATCAAATTTGTTAAAGAAAAATCACTATTTTCAACACGTGCCCATGTTCATCCTTCCACTCTCTCCCTAGCTGCTAAACTTAATTTCTCCCCGCTGTCTCCTTCTCCTTGCCCCTTCCCCCCCCTTCCTGCTTTTCTTTTGCATTCTCAGCCCCTTCATTTTCCATCTTCTAATTTAATGTGACAATACGACCTTTTTTTTCTTAAGCAACTTAATCTTATTCACGCTAAACGTTACTTTCGTTGTTATTATAATTAAATTCGCTGACAAAAATTCATATAACTCACGTGTCCAAAAAGACAATTTTCGATCCTATTACTATTTTACTGTTTTTTGCTATCTTTTTTAATCGACAAGAGTTTCCATCCTCCTTTTTTTTCATTTTCATCGTGCACGTGATCCCAATCAACGTAATCGGTTGCGATGGGCATTGCCACTACGAAGTTTGAAAGACCGTTGTAATTGTACTAGAAATGACTAACACGACACAACAACCCACGGAAATGCGATAATGTTATGCCATTTTTGATAAATTTATCATTTTAAAGGAAAACGTTAAATTAAAGCTGTGTTTTTAATTTCAATGTTAAAGTAAACGCGATAGTCTTTAATACAGGCCAGAACTTTGACTAACCACTGATCATCTTTTCATTGTAGTGAAAGACTAAACATGGCTTGTGGCAAAACGATAGCGTAAAAAATTAACATGTGGCGGCTTCCGTAAATCAGTCTACTGCTTCGAAGTTATGCGTGAAAATGGTGTTTTCTTCGCATGGAATACCCATGACCATGTCCAACCATCTGGACGTCAATATTTAGGAGATTTCATTATATAGTTCCGATAGAATTTTATACCAATAAATCCCTTAATGTTATGAGTTCAATCATAATAACCATCATCATCACTATGTTCGTTCCAAACTAACAACATATTTAAAACAAATTTGTAGAATTCGAAGAAACAACTGAAAGTCCAACTTCATATAGCCGCAAAAAAAGGAGTCCAGTGATTCGAAATGTACACGTTGAGAGAACTTGGTAATCATTATCATTCTAATATGTAAGTTAAAGCATAAGTTTTTCCAACAATTTTATAACGTCTTTTTGCAAAGGTGTAGAAAATAAAGATGCCCTCACGAAATGTTTAGAATATACTTTTAGTAAAACAGGAAATATCGAGCAGACTTGGCAAGATGCGGGTAGGAATGCTAAGAGTCGCGGAGGTTCACCATGGTTAGTTAGCAGTGGCGGCATCAGAGGGGACAAGGGAATTCTCCTCCCCATTATTTCTCTCCACCGCCCCCCCCCCCCAAAATGCAAGATTAGACTTAAAAAATAAAATTATAATAATAAGTTTTCAAATGGCAATGCTTGGAAATTAGTCAAAACCGATGAGTTTTAAAAGGGTCCCCTGAACCCCAAACGACCCTGCTCATCTTTTCTTCCTACATAATTTTTTGGCTCCAGTCTCCCCCACAATTAATCATATGAATGCTGGTGTCGTTACTATTATGTGTACCTAACCTACACCGTGTGATGAAAGATTATAGAAGTTAAAGGTGCAACGAGAGATTCACATAACAGGTGTTCCTTAACAAATGTGAAAATTATTATTTTGCACTGATGTAAGCTTCCAATCAAAAATATCTCCGCCTGAAGGATTAAGCTAAGACCTATGTCTTGGGTACAAAAATTCTGAAATTTCTAATTGCGTATAATAGCAAATATGAAATGCAGTCCTGTTTTATATTGAAAAAACGCGCATAAAACCACCTTTTTGTTTTCCCCTTTTACATAAGACATTTCTGTATAGCCAAATAAAAGGTAGAAGTCTATTGTCTAATCTACATAAACCACTACAAATTATCAGACATCTTATGCCCTGAAATCTCTCGTTAATTGCACCGTAACGGAATAAAAAACAATTCTTCCCACAGAACAGCAAGTCATGTACGACATCGATGCGTTCATTTTATTTTGGCACTCTTCGGTGGCTGAGTCTTTTTACAGAAATTCTTACGATTTTTACATGCCCTTTTTTACCAGTTCAACATAATCTGAATTGTCGGGCAAATTTTACGCAAAACGTATAGTCATATTTTGCTTACAAAATGTTTGGATTATCAATTTTTTTTACTCAACAATTTAGTGAGTTTATATTACACCCAACACTGGCAACCTTGGCCCCCATTTTTGAAGCGATGTACTTTGAAGTAATAGAACCTCAACGTTTTTTGTGTCCGTCAAGTTATAGGCTACTGAAAAGATTACTTTTAAAGAGAAGGGTCTTATTTGACAAATTAAATAGTCCTGCAATTGATTGTAGCTAGTTGTAATCGTTCAAGAAAATCAAGCTATGGGTGTTTATGTTTAATAACATTTACAATTTATCATCACAGGTATTTTAAAGACTTACGTTTTGGTCAGTTTGAGCGCATTAACAAATTAACTTTTAGTGTGTACAATTAACTGATGAATATTAGATTTATTATTTATTAAATAGTCCATTTCCTAAGATGACAATTTTATTATTTTTTTTTATGTTATTCTCATTTCGTTTGTCATTCATTTTGCCAGGCACTGAATGATCTTTCATTCATTGTTAAAGGCAATATTTTAAAGTGACATGTTCTAATAAAATATCTATGATGATAAAATTAATTTCTAAAGCTGATAATTATCAATTGAACATTAAAAAACATTCTTGATTTTCTTGGATGATCACAATTCATTTCATGTCTATTTAATTTGACAAATACGACTTTTTCTTAAAAATTAATCTGTTTCATCGCTAAACGTTACTTTCGTTGTTATTATAATTAAATCGCTGACAAAAATTCATATAACTCACGTTCAAAAGACAAATGTTCTATTATTACTATTTTACTTTTTTTGCTAATCTTTTTCTATGGACAAGTTTCAAGCCATCCTTTTTTCTTCACGTGCCGTGATCCCAATCACCGTAATCGGTTGCGATGGGCATTGCCACTTAAGTGTAAAGAACGTGTGTTAATTGTACTAGAAGACTACCCAACCCACGGAAATTGCCCCCGATCATGTAGTTTCTTTGGTAAAGCAACGGTCACATCTTTTTTTCACAGACGAGCCAGGAATATTGGTTCAACGCAAAACATGGAACATCGACCTTTGAGATACATTCTTGGGGATGTCATTGTGGGGCGGTGTGTTTATGAGTGTTAAGTATTCATCGAATTAATATATCCCACAATGCAGTAACGATTGATCTGATGACGTTTCACCAACATAGATACGCATGCTAGGTTAGACGGTATGATATTGCCAAGCGTATCAATAACCCCCTCCACAGGTTCAATGAGTGAAGTATCGTGCCGTCATCAGATCACATACAATGCATTCTGGGATGTGTATTCTATGAATTGCAATTAAGCAAGGCCTTCCTAATGTTTTTTCTTTAACTATTGTGTTTTTATAACATTTTGTCTCTATGAATTTGTGTTTCTATGACTTTGTGTTATCTAAACATTTTTGGCCTATTCCGAAAGGTGTTTTAGCGCAATTCTATGCTAAACAACGAAATAAACGAATCGCTTAATTATTAAACGCAAATCCAGAAAGTTTAAAGTTAAACTCAATTTCAGAAGCCGCTAAAATGTCTTTAAATTCTTTTAAAAAAAAAAAAAAAAAAAAAGGGGGCTTATAAGCATCGTTTATCTTCTGATTTAATTGCTAACTCTACGCTGATCTTCATAAATCTCGATTTAAACAGAAAACACTGTATCACCATGCCACATTCATTTAAGATTAAAATGGGCTCCGAAAAACTTCCGATTAAAATTAAACAATCGATTTAAATAAAATATCCGAGTTAAGTAGAAAAAAATGTTTTTTTTCTAACCCCCCCCCCCCCCCCCCCGGCAATGAAGGCGTTTCGTAGCTTTTACGGTGCTATACCAACTGCACAGGAATGATATCCGCCATTGCTGCTGTTTAGTTAGTTGCTGGTGTCAAATATGGAGTGCAGTGAGCCGTGACTTGAATGAAAACACCTTACTTATTCTTAACCTAGCCCCGTACCTAGTTTAAATTTAGATGCATTTTAAAATCGCGTTTACTCACAGTTCGTTTAAAATTAAATAGCGCTAAACATCTTTTTGTAGATTTCTAATCCAGGTTTCCCAGCTGATTCTGAATCCGATGGGTGCCAGACGAGAAATCTTGAGCATCGTTTTATAACTAAATGGCTTCCAAAAGCCACATAATTCATACTTATGACCATGTTTAAAAAATATTTAGCACAGTTTTATCCATAAAGCGGCACTGGCATATTTTCACAAAATATCAAATTTCTTCAATTTGCTCGCAAATGATAGTCTAGCCATTGCAAGAATAGAAATATATTTTTGCACATAAAAATAACATACCCCAACCGATAGGCTTTACTAATAGGCTAAATACATCCGTGTACTTGTAGCTAACTTAAGTTACGTACTGTACCAATCAATGTGTTGTTCCATGAATAAACAGGGGGCATGCCGTGGGAATCAACTCCGGCATGTGTTTGCTTTTGTTAAACGCCATTTTCATCGTCTGCTGAATAAATTCTGCCGTGTCCAGTTTTTTAAAAAAAAAATCGTTCTGTTTACGCATAAGGGCGCTGATTTGGTCTAATCATTTTTCATGTGGGCTAATGTAATAATCCCTAACGTCCCTAGATGAAAAATTTTGACTTCACCCGCAACAAGAGATAGTCTTATGTTTTTGTTAGACTTGGCAATTTCCCCTAAACCAAGGCGGATCCGCTCCGTGATTTTTGAAAAGTGCAAAAAAATGCAGTTAAGGAACATAGGGATATAAAAGCTTTACAACCATGTAAAAAATATCAATTTTGAAAAACTCTTGAGGGCGCACTATTTTTTCAAATGTGCCAGTGTCTCTCTAAGTAGAGAAAATATAAAGAAATCTATTTCAGTGATTGATGTTTCAAATTCAATATGGCTGCCAATACAATAAATTGTTTTGATTCCCTTGTACCATGACGGTAGAGTTGTAAGTTTGATGTCTGCCCGTAGGTTTTAGCAGTCAAGAATAGTTAAAAATCTTCAAAGAATTCTTGTAATCACACAATTGTCCAAAATGGCTTCTATGTATATATGCTATACTTGAATTAATTCTATCCTGTAATTTTTTGTGTAGATCTAGATCTCTCTTTACACAGACAGACACATGACAGTATTAAATCGAGTGGCTATTCTTGACTGTTGTAGCCGGACTACGGGTACGGCGGACTATAATTACTTCGACACCTGGAAAGGTATTCGCCCATCGGTTTTTTACGCCCCTTTTTGCATTTCCTTATTCTACAGATGAAATCATCCCTCAAATCATTACTTGTGCGAGTGCTATGTATAGTCTTGCCAAGATAGTGACGTGGTCTACACCATTGATTTTGGACAATACTGATGTCCACCTAATGTTCACCGTTTTCCTTCGCCGGGAAGTTCATTTGGGGCGGACCACATTAAAGTGACGTGTGGTGTTACAGACAACCATAATGACCTTGGCAAAATCACTACATGTAGTGCCTCTATGATTATCGGTAGAATAAATGCGTTTATTTCAAATGGATATCTTCTATTTTTAGAGAGCAATTCACACCATCATTTTGTTTCATACAGCCTGTCTAAAAAACGGAACAATCATAAAATGTCGTGTTTCATATAATGATAAATCCTACAGGAACTTTAAATGAATTACATACTACCTTAAAAGAGAAACCAGTCTTTCACATGTTTTGTGTTCCACCCCATTTGCTGTAGACAATCCAGAAATTTGCGTTTTATTCCAATCCATTTTGTGACACTTTGTCTGTCTATGCGTTTTTCAAGTGGCCCAAACGCCAATTTATGTCAAATTCCTTGTTTTTTTAAACATTTCCTGAATTCTAAGTAGGGATTACACGTCATGAAGCAACTCATTAGATCAGAAAGGGATGTTTCAAATACAAGGGTGATTAGTTTGCCGCAATTTCAGGTGAAGTTTGGAAAGAAGCTGTACTTATAATCCCAGCAACCGGAACAAATTAAAACTCTATCATTCTCTAATGCCGAAAATATATGATATTAACCAACCTTTAATCAAATGCAACGTGTTTAAATGAGTTGTTACATTGCCCTCAAAGTGGCGCAAAAGTGATTTGAACTCACTGCATTAATTTGGATGTATCTCGAGATTGCCAAAAGCAAATTTGGAAGGGCATTAAATAAAGAGCATTAGAAAACATGTTTTTTTACTCTTTAATCTGATATCCTTTAAGTAATTTACTCCCCGATGTCATGTCTAAAAAGCAATTCTTTGATTGTCACCATTTTTGAGACAGGCTGTAGTTCCACAGATCTTGTCTAAATAATCTTATTTTTAAAAAAATCGTTGATTTTTGATGGGTATGTACGTCATGGTGTTATGAGCATAGCAACTATTGTCACTTTGGGAGAAAGAGGGGCAGGATGAAATATTGAGGGGTTAGAATTTGAAATGTCAAAACCACAATTACAAGGGTGGATAATATTTTTGTTTTTTTTTTTTTTTTGGTATTTTTTTTTTTTTTTTTTGGTTTTTTTTTTTTTTTTTTTTTTTTTTTTATTTTTTTTTTTTTTTTTTGCTATACACTCTGCGAAGTCCTTAAGACTTTACAGTCTTACTTAAAGCCACTCTTTATGTGGCGACTTTGTCCAGAATTAAAAGAATCATTGCAGTTCAACAATATTTCCTCATAGTGAAAGAACTAACAAAATCAGTATCAGTTGTGAAAGTTCCACAATAAATATCCATGAGAATCTTCTTCAGTAAATATATATTCCGTTTTTCGGACACTCCAGAAGAGAACGTTGTCCAGTAGTTTAATACTACCATTGGCGTCGGAACCGGGGCTGACAGAACGTAAGGTACGTCCCAATAATTTCCCTCTCGCCCTGCTCCCCACCCCCCCCCTTTAAGAAAAGAAAAGCCACACATTGAAAGTCATAAACTGATTTCGGCTTTCAGAAAAAAAAAACTCTGCAATATGCCCTCTAGTACTCATCCAACAAATTAATTATGAACTAAACGGTCTCTATAACCATTGCAGAACTCTGTATTAAGAAAATGGCGCCCCTATACTAGTCACCAAAAAAGTTTCTAATAAACTGATCCCGCTTCTTAGAGCATACTTGCAGAATTATAGTGAAAGATGGCTCCTCTTATATAAATGCAACGACATGACCGAAATTGACGTTCAACACACAAATGCTCTAGTGACGCCCCATATACTGGTCGTCCAGAGAAGGAATAAACTAACCCGACCTTGAAAACAAAAAATGCTGACGTCTAATAGGCAATAACACCCTGTTCAATACTGATTCCGCCCCTTGAAAGAAACCTTGCTGAAGAAGTACTGCAATGGCACCCCCTATACTTCACTAGTCAATACCAATCCAAGGAAAAATGATGCGCCCCTTTGATGCGCAAAAGAGCAATTGATAATTACGCAAAAAGGCTACACTTTATGTTACACTCTTTCCCCCATGGAAATAACATTGCACAGGTATACTAGGAAGTAATGAACTTGATGCCGCCCACTAAAGCCAATTTGCATAAGGTCGATAGACTTAGGTGGTCTCTTCAGGTATCCAATGAATTTATTAACTGATGCGCTGCCCTTTAGAAGCAAATTTGTCGAGGTCTACCAAGCAGCGGCGCCCATATTCTGGTTATCCATAAAGTAATGAATATGACGCCTTAAGAATTCAGCCAATTGCAGAAGTCTAATAAGCGTGGCCGCACCTATTCTGCCTATGCAATAATGTATAACCATGGGTCTATGTCTGCCGTTCAAAGGAAATTTACAAAAGTCAAAACCCCCGCAATGTCCACGGTCATAGCATAGTGAATCAAACTGATACCGCCCCTTGAACATGTTGAAACAAAACTGCGAACATTTAACAAGCAATGAATGCCTCTTAAACTGTTTAATAAACTTATAACTTATGTCGCCCACTAGAAATCATTGCAAAGTCTAAACTCGGCGACAAGTTCCCAAACAAACCTTTGACGAGCACGCTACTGTGTTGAAACACAATCGTCTCTATTATCTGTTGGGACGATCCTTTTTTGTACGTCCGCCCCAATAGAAGCAAATTTGCAGAAGTCGAACAAGCAATTGGGCATTGGTTTCATCCCATGAGTCATTAACTGCTGCCGTCCCTTGAAAAACTGCAAAAAGTTTAACAGCAAGGTCCCCGTATCTGGTTGTTCCAATAAAGTAAACGGATGTCGCTCACAGGAAGAAAATTTACAGACGTCTAATAAACAATGCGTCCTTGTCTGTTGTCCAGCAAAGTAATGAATTACTCCACCTTTTAGAACAAATTTACAGAATCCTTGCAAAATTTTTCAAAAATGTGGGTCTTTTGGGTGACATTTTCAATACTCCCAAAATTGAGGGTGTTTGGGTGATAGTGATGACATCAGAAAAATAATGTGTCCATCTGGGTGAGTAACGATGCTGAAATTGGGGGTCTTACATGCATTACTTCATTACATAAACCTTACCAATTAACTACTTTTTTATTTTTTAGTCCTTTGATCTTATATAACTATAATGTGAACCTTTTTTCTTCTTTCAATTGTTCATCAAATCTCCACTGAAAACGTACTTTCAACCTTGCAAGGGTTCCGCGCTTCGCGCGAAAGGGAGCCCCTCTCCCACATCCACCCCTGTCGCTTCATATATAATGAACTCACAGGTCATTGAATTTTGGTTCGTTCGAATAAACTTGACCCTTACTCATTTGTACTTTTTAAGACCGTTTGATCTTAAATGACTTTATCATATAAAGTGAAACCTTTGCTAATTCAAATTGTCTCCATCAAATTTTCCGAGAAAACGTCTTGGAAACTGAACATTGCAATGGTGCCGCGCTTCGCGCCAAGATAGCCACACTCTCCCAGCTCCACCCCTGCCGCTTCATATATTAACTCTACAAGGTCAACTGATTCGTGGGTTCGTTCAAATAACTTGCCGCATTTAATTGTACTGTTTTAAGACTGTTGATCTTATAATAACTATAAATCATATACAGGCAATCACTTGCTAATTTAAAATTGTTCCATCAATTTGGTCACGAGAAAACGTGCTTTGGAAAATAAACATTGGCAAGGGTTTTCCGCTTCGCAGCGGAGGGTACACCCTCCCCCCCCACCCCACCCCTTTAACATTAAGAACCTTAATTTTTTAAATCTTTTGGTGTAGACCGCCTTTTTTCTAGACAAATTGGAAGTTCCAGTCCTTTGAATCGCGATGTCAAACATGTTCAAATGCCATAATGGCTTAACGTATGTGATTAAAGTTACCTAAATAATTAATACGATTTTCGCCCCGGAATGAATAGGTAGGCGCCCACCACAGCGGTACGCCCCAAAGTCAAAATGCTTCCGACTCCGATGAATACTACAAAGTGCTATAGGTCATTTACGATAAAAAAAATTCTGCAGTATATCAATCCGGGCGGCCAAATATCACCACAAAGTCCCGCTGTTCGCAAATGTTCCACTTTTAGGACCAAAAAGTGCATCCTTTTCCCCAAATCAAAGCTTTTTTAAGCTTTTGAGACGGCAGCAGAAGACAGCTTTACTTAACTGACGTGGCAGCAAATGTTGGTTGTTGGCTCTTATTAGATTGAATGGCGCTTTCAGCAACAATGGCTATGTGCGCCATTACTATGTAGACTACAATACAGTTACGTAATTCAATTCACATCAGTAGACAATGGTAGACAGGTGGTTACGTTGTAACCTGCATCTCACACACAAAACGGTATCTTTTCGGAGCCATCACCAGGCTGAGTCACCGGCTGTGGAGATAGCCGCGCACCACAACTAACCGTCATGGGGGGGGGGGCTCTATGCTGAACACAACCGTATCCAAGCCTGGTACCCATTTTCCCCGTTAGCTCACTCAGGCCATCTCCGGCGAGATCCAAAGCTCGAGCTCGCTAGGAACTGCTCATAGGGATAAGCAATAATCCAAAGCATTAACCGTGCTGGAACAACACCAGTAAGCCTGCGCTATCCGTCTGGTACCACCTGGAGGTGGGGATTGGGCTGCCCCCGTACACTAACTATACCGCACGTTCTGACCGTACCAAACCGTGGCAGCAAAACTATAAATCCTGGCATCTATACTGCTTAGATCTACCAACTCTGCAGATCAACTACTACTGGCCAACTTTTTCCTAACAGAAATGAAGGCTTTATGTGGTAGCTAGCCACCCGACCTCTAAAAGCATCTGCATAAACATAGCCTAACATTATCCAATTGGATCTCACACTCATTACATCGTGGAACTTCAAAAGTTACATTATCCAATAGAAACCAGCTCAAGGATGATGGGATTGCCATGGAAGTAGCTGATGATGCCACCTTTATCGTATTCGTATGCGTCCTATATTTTTAGTTTATACTCCTGCTTCTTTTTACACATATCAAATGGCTCCAGCTGTTTTATATTATCCAAGTCACTATGTATAGTTTCACTAATGTTGTAAGCTGTTACCACACTCGCTACTGATATATTTAAGTTGCACCTGTAATTACTGTTCCATTTGCCGGTGAGTCGACGGTGATGTGTACTGCTGACATGGCGACATGTGCAATATTTCATTATTCTAGGTATGATAAACAATATTCCTGGAACATTCTCTTCTTCCGTTTTTTCAATGATTTGCTGTATAATCGACGTTTGCGCGCGCGCGTGTGTGTGTGTTGCTCGCGTTGTGTGTGTGTTTATTTATTAAACATCTCGTCTTTCATTTTTTTTAATTTTATATCCTACGTCCCTAGTAGCGCTGACTTGTGAAGAGTTGGCGTTCCGATAAATTGTGAATTTTTTGCACACATACTTTCTGCATTGATAATCCATAAAATTGATGGAAAGCATTGCCAATCCCCCTTATGGACCCAGCTTGGGTTTCAAGGTTATACACAAATATACAGGGTCCATAATTTTAAAATACTCCTATTGTGTTGAAAAGCCACCATGAATATTTGTCTGGTTACAAGGATTCCAAAAAGTTTAGCATCAATCTATGGCTTATAGTTTAGGAGTTATGGGGTAAAACTGTAAAAATAGTGAAAAAGTCAATCTTTTTTTAAAAAGAATGCTTTGATTCAGGTAAAAATTTGGTGCAAATTGTTTCCCTAGCTTAAAGAATTGAAATAAGAAATAGTTTTTCTTCTTTGTTATGCTTATTTTCACGTTTTATCCAACAAAATAGATCACAGATTAATAGATCCAATACGTGCTAATAGCTGTTTGCACTTATTCGACAATCTTGGTTATAACCAAACCTTAAGATAGTCAAAACTAGTCCTATATTTCATTCTATGAGCTCAATCAACAACTTGAACCACGTTTTAAAATATTGGAGTCAACTTTACCCATGTACAAAAAAAAGGGACTTTTTTTCACTATTTTTTACAGTTTTTACCCCATAATTCCAAAACTATAAGCCATTGGTAGTGTAAACTATACTTTTTTGGATCCTTGTAACCAGACAAACCTCATGATGTGCTTTTCAACACAATTGGAACATTTGATATTTTTTAACCTTGTGTAACCTTAAAATCCAAGCTGAGGGCCATGAAAGGGGTGTGGCAAGTGCTTCCATCAATTTTTTTGATTATCAATGCATAAAGTACTTGTGTACCAAAATTCACAGTTTTAAACATTTTTGCACACTCACATGAGATCTGTGCATTACAGTCCCCCACTATAGAGGAAATCTGAACGATCACCGGAAAGGGAAGTTAGGGATATAAGGGAATCCTGGTGAAAGTATACCTTTGCGGCGTTTTCTTAGCTTTTGGTTTTGGCCAAATCACGATTTTCGTCAATCACGACTTTACCCTGACATGGTGTTCGGAACAAAAACAAATCGGACATATTTATTGGTTTTGAGTTGTGATTATACTGTGCTTTTAAATGTGACTTTCGTGTACCCGACATGCTTAATCTCAAAGGAAAAGAATAATTAGCATATTATCTGATTTCATTTTTACACAGATCCTGTGAGGCCGAAAATTGTATGTCCAATAGATACTCTTTACAGCCTAGTAACAAAGGTGACCTTTCCGACCAGTGTCGCTACCGACAACCTTGACGTTGCACCTTGGGTCACTTGCTGGCCTTGGCCAGGAAGTTTCGTCCCGTCTGTGTGCTAACAACGTAGAGTGTATTGCCAGAGACGACACTGGCAATATAGATAACTTGCAGTTTTTTGAGTTTTTTTATCGGTAAGACGAAACTTGGTTAATAAAAAACATAATTGGTCCATTCTTGTGTGATATTTTTGAGAGGATTTTATTTTTAAAGGTCAGTTTTCTTTGCAAATCCTCACAATTTATTCTTCCAATTGATGCACCCTACCAGGGAGGGCGGCAAGAAAGTCCCCATTTCAACCGCATTGGTTTAATACTAAAAGCGAAATCTTAAGCGAAAATTCTGATTTTTTTATATGTTGGTCAAAATATTTTCTAGTATCAACCGTGGAGTTGAAGAATCAAACCCACTGGAAGGTTAACGAACGAGGACAAGATCGTATGTAGGTCATGGGAACCAGGCCATTAGACAGAATTATTTGTGTGTGTGTGGGGGGGGGGGGTGCGGATTTGCCAGAAGCGGACCTTTTGCGTACCAACAAACAATTTTTTCGGCTCGCTGCGCTCACCGGTTGACCCAAACTTTTTCACCGTCGTCTCCAAAATTCTGAAGCGGGGGAGGGGGGGTGGGGGTGAGAGGGTGAAAATAGGTTACATGACATCATCACAGCGTTCAAAAATAAGTGTATACAATGATTAACCCTATATACCATGCACCACACCCTTAAAACAACATAATTTAGGCAACAAGTACCAAACTTTAATAGACAAAACGACCTTCATCATGACCTCCTCAAGGGAATGCTACATCGACGGCGCCTGAACGCCTCTCGGGGGTACCAGCATGGTACCTGCCAACATTCAGTCAACCATCTCAACATCCTCCCTTATGATCCTCTTCACCAGGCGTCTCTAGCAGACACCACCAAGAAGCAACCTCTTCCTTGTCGCCGCAGCACCAACAGGAGGTAGTGATATTCCATGCTCTGCTAACAAATATAGCAGAGATCACCTCACCATCACAGGGAACGCCGCTCGCCTTCTTCCCCATCAGGTTACCTGGCCAGATCATCTCTCAGCTTCACTCCACAGCCGAACATCCTCCCAGATCTCCGA
The DNA here is from genome assembly GCA_023653785.1 of Ophioderma brevispina. Classification (NCBI taxonomy): domain Eukaryota; kingdom Metazoa; phylum Echinodermata; class Ophiuroidea; order Amphilepidida; family Ophiodermatidae; genus Ophioderma; species Ophioderma brevispina. Next base: position 49,335 of record JAMKCH010035767.1, read on the forward strand.
CAACTCAGGTTCCAGCGATGAAGGACCCGGGTGTCCAGTTAGAGCCTTGAAGTTTTCCCCTCAGCAAAGACTCAGCCCTATAGGGGCTCACGACCAGCTTTTCCTCACAACTCGAAGCCGTTTCGCCCGGCCTCCAAGACGACATTAGCCATATGATCGTCGGCAAGTCATGCAGGAGCGCCTAGCTAGTACGAAGTTCGTCTGACGGGGACGCACATATGAGCTCACGACGTAAGATCAGAGGCGACTGCTTTGGCTCCTACCGGGGAGCTCTATACAGATGCCATGGACGCTATGGGATGGGCTTCTCCTTCTACATTCCACAAGTTTATCTCCGAGCTCGTCCTAGTACCAGCGGTTCGACGGCAGCTAGAGCCTATCAAATCATCTTCCTCGTCACACAGCAAGCCTGCACATCTTCCAGTCGCCAAAGCTCCCAGTAGCACTTTACCCTTTGAAGTCGGTAAGTGCAACATTCTATTATTGTTTGTTCAACCTTCTCCCCGCGAGACCATATCACCATACCTCGCTTGCCTTATTGCCCGAGCACTCTGGTATCCGGTTTGACTTACCATTGCCAATATGTTGGCTTAAGTCAGGCTTGACTGGGAACGTACTAGGAGATGTAGGCGATTCCCCTCTCCCCGGGATAGTCATAACCATAATCCCGTATACTTCCCCATTCAGCCTGACCTCCCATCTCCGGGCCGGCTGCGCCGCCCAGGCGGGGTCACGTGTTCGCTCTCCTCGCCCGTGGATCAACCCGGTGGACAGAGCATACCAAAATGATCAGAAATCAGTGGTTTTTTCTAGAATCATCGCCCCCGATGCGTACGCAGTCAGGGGTCGTGTCCTCTAGATCATCGGAAATTTGGAAACACAAAACAAAGTCTTGGTATTTGATTTGTAAAACCTTTTATCAAAAATCGGTAGAAATATTAATTATAAACAGTCAGTGAAGGCATGGATTTAGCAAAACAAAATAAATGCTTGTGAGGGTCCAATATGGGTTTCCGTGTACATGGAAAAACTATATCTTTTATTTCTAATTTTCTCAGCCACAAGTCTCTGTTGGGGACAAATGTGCGGACAACGTTCTAATGGGGAGGGCCGATTTCCCCTCCTTCCATTCCCAACTGCCTCCAAGATGCCAGGGAGGAACATATGAAGAAACTGTTTGTGTTCAAAGCCTCAGTTTACTTTTCGATAGGGTGATTTATGGTCTACCTTTTGCTGAAACCTGAAGGCTGAGACAATAAGACCGTTTGGAATTGAGAATTTCCCAATGCTACATGAATTTGTTGCAATTGTGACATTATAAACTTATACAGTAAGTTCTATCCAAAGCACGCTTTATAGCTTTTTTATTCTAATTTTCATAGTAGAAATGTCTTGAAGTTGAGTTTCAATGGCAACTGTGTTGATATCTGGATACCCGAAACTGGACCAACGGGGTTTTCCAAGTGTCTCAGATAATTGGCCATAACTGCCTGAACCAGACCCGCCAAATTAAACCAACTAAAAATCTCATGAAGCTGGAACCTTCCTAAAAAGAATCAGTCACATCCAGTTGTATAAAATGTGTTGGCCAAAAAATTAATCTTTAATTATATAGTTTTTTTGGGTGACAGTCTGTAACACAGAACGGAGATTAGGAATAAAGTTTCGATCCAGCATTACAAAAATTTCTGAAGTGTTGTGGTTATTTTGGCAAAGTCTAGCGTAATTTGTACTTATTGCCAGGGTATATAAGAATTTTATAGACTTTCTTTGCAAAATGATCTGTGCGAAGAACCTGATGATGGCCTATTTTCTATGACAAACAAAGCGAACTGCTGACACATTAACCGAGAGACAGGAAATGCGAATCCGATTACGCAACATTATTTCACTCTTAGTCCGTTATCGTCTATGAGAGCCCCGGACTGTGGCTCCCTCCGACTGTATCTGCTGTTTCACCCTCGGCAAATAAGTACTGCGAGATCGAATCCTACAAGTTCTCAATTTTACACTCTCTCGGTTACATGTGTGTAAGTTCTACCCTAGCATTTATCTTGTTTAATATATAGCAGGTTATATTTTATTGTGATCCTCGCATGTGTGTTGTGTCCTCCCCTCAGTCTAGGGGGGGGGGGGGGGGGGGGGGGGGGGGGGGGGGGGGGGGGGGGGGGGGGCGGGGGGGGCGTCCTGCTATATAGAGCATGTAGGCCCACAAACCAATGTCAAAATTCCAGTTTAACCCAGTTACTGGGTACAACTATTGACTTGTCCAATTTCCCCATATTAAACCAACTGTTTGAACTACGTTAACTGTGATCAACTAGGTTTAAACTGTGTTCATATGGGTAAATTTCCATTTCCTTATGTATACAACTGATTTAACTGTGGTCTATTTTTTTCAACTGGTTTTAGTTAAACCATTTTTAACTGAGTTCCAAGGGAATGCAACCTGGAAATGTTGGTACACTTTTTCAAGAGCTAATATAGCTTGTAATCTATAATTCGTGCAGACCAAACGAATCCTGAGATAACATGTTCCCTAACATCAGGAGTTCTGATTCGTGAAGTAATATGGACTACACCACCAACTACCGGACAACGTTATCTTTCAAGTGACACAAATGTGTCCCCTCTTCTGGGAAATTCTGTCAGTCAGGGGTGTAAACAACAGGATGTGCAATGCAACAGACGATGCTGAAACCAGGATATCTGTTGCTTTCTCTGATGTCTTCATTGGTAAGGAAATCGTTGTATGTGATAACATGTGGAAGATAAAATCATTTTATTTGCAACGAATCGATGCACCAAAACATCAGCTGCAAAAAATAGCCAAGGTTCCAATTATGTCTAAGTTGTCTTAGATCCGTACTTCCTGGGACCTTAATGTCCTTTGTTTCTTGATGATATCCAAGCCTCTTTAGGAAAGTGGAAATTCAATATACATAGAATTCCAGGTGGTTTATTACATGTGTCCCATGAGGTTTTTGATCCCTTTCCTCTGGAAGTCGAATTGTCCTCAGGAACATGCAGCGTTTGAGGGCTATATGTCTACTAAGTTTGATCCCTGGGGCTGCGGTTGTATGTGAACGTTACCCAAATTTGGGATGTTGGCATCCTTGACCTTTTTATCTTTGGGATTAATTAGATTGTCAAAAGTAACATTAGGGTCCCGGTGCTACGCTTCCAAGAAGTTTTGATCGTGGGGCTGGAGTAATAGTTGATTTACAGATATTCAAAGGTTTTAAAAAAAAAAAAAAAAAAAAACCCCCCCCCCCCGGTAGCTAGGGAACATTTTAAGGGCCAGTGGGGGTGGGCCATTTACTGAACCTACTCTACTGGTGACCCTGATGACTCTGATATGCACTTTATTCCGTGAAGGATATTGAATTCATCAGGGTCACCAGTGACCCTAGGGTTACTAAATGCCCCAACCCGGCCAGTGGCTATCTACTAAGTGTGGGCCCTAGAGGAACTGTACCCGGGGAACTGTAATGAAAGACCGAAGTGTGACCCAAGTGTGAGTTAATGAGATAGCTAGATAATGAGGTACAAAAATAGTAGACTTGCCCTCCGAGACCAACTGAAACAGATTTTACATACTTGCATAAGAGAGAGCGTGGCCCAGTGGTTAGGGCATTTGTTTTGGTGCAGGAAGTCCCCGGTTGGAGTCCTGGCAGAGCCACTTTCTGGGATTTAATTCGGGAACTAAATTCTGGATTTCATTTGTATTAGAACTATTGATTAAAACTGGAATTCCGCTCTCCTCCGTGATTAATTTGGACTTGGACAAATGGACCATAAGGAGAGAAGGGACGTTAATCCGTCGGTCCCTTGTACATGGAGAATAACGGCTGTGTGTTATCGCAGCCAGTTTGAATAAGAGTAGGGTGGAAACCCCTAGCTAATCCAAGTCGTCCTGGAACTCTACGCATCAGTGGAAAGTAGTGTCTGCAAAACTGATTTACCCAGGCTAAATGAAGACAAAATCAAACATTATTCAGGTTTATTCAGTGGCACACATGTTTTTTTTTGCTTTAAGCGTCAATTAGCTGTAAAAGCCCTTTTAAAACTAATTGGTCAAGTGATTTAACTAATTACGTTTGGTTTACTTCTATCTTGTAAGCAGACACAGGTAATGTTTGTAATTCTTTCACTTCCCTGCTAGTGATCCAAATGATTTCAAAGTGAATAATTGTCCATTATTTTTTCTTCTTTTTTGTTCGCTTTAGCTTGTCCTGTAGTTCTAATCGGAAGTTACTTTTGAAATATTATTTAAAATATTATCATCAATACACAGATCTGGAAGCACCTGAGATTATCTGCCCCGCTAATATTAGTAGTGATAAAGAAGTTGTGTCCTGGGCATTGCCATTAGCTATAGATAACTTTGATGCCTCGCCCGACGTGTCTTGTGTACCTTCTTCAGGATCGTTTTTTGAAGTTGGAGAAACAAACGTCACGTGCACTTCAACAGATAATGTTGGAAACACGGATAATTGTAGTTTCTTTGTGACGGCAGGTATGGTACAAATACTTTATACATAATTTACTCATTACCCCTTAGGGAAAGATAGACAGTACACGCTGAGATTTATATACAAGTTAAATAGTGGAGCGGTTTGGACTGCAAAATTGTCGACAACCCCTCCCCTCGGTACAACAAAACGCAACCACTTCTATTCGAAAGATATAGTAATAAATAATTTAAAAAAATGATGGTTGTGGTCAAAAACTTTGGTGGCAGGGGTGTGTTGGGGGTAAAAAATCACGTTTTTGAGCTAAAAACTTAAGAAAATCCAGATTTATTAATTTCTTAGCAAAACAAATTTTAATCATGATGCAATACTATCAATCTCTGACATTTATGTTATAGATTTCTGTTTTATACAATATATAAAGGGTCTAGAATTTTAGCCCCCAAATCACTTTTTTTCCTTAAAAAACATCCTTTTTATCACATGTCACTACAACGAGTTTACCTGAACCCTTTATGCAATGTATAAAACCTATATCAATAACAAAAGGGATACCATAAAAATAAGATTGTAATATTTTTACTCTTTAAAAAATAAAATAATAATTTCGCTTAACGGAGCGGACGAGCTTTGAAAAGTGCCCTAGCTTTCTAGTTACCCCTCCCCTCGGTACAATAAAACACAACCACCTTTATTTGAAGGATAAATATATGAGATTTAAGAAAATGATGGTTGTGGTTGAAATATTTGGTGGCAGGGGTGATTGTTAGGCCGAAAATGCATTTTGGACTGCAAATTAAAAGTGCCTGCAAACGTATGCCCTATATATGAAGGTATTGAAAGAATTTTAATTTAAAACCTACAACGACACTTGCTGCAACTGTTGATACAATGGAGGTATTTTACATCGTCTTTGTGATTAGATACAGATAGCTATATAGGATTTAAAATCAATCGACTTCAAACGAATGTGTAGAACAATTACAAACCGGTTCCAACCGGACGTAACCGGCGAGCAACCTGTAGCAGGCCTGTGAAACTCCTATATTTAGCACGTACAAAGCCATGGAACCGCTGTTATAGCGCCCCCGCGCAGTATGGGGATAGCATGGTTATGATAATAACTTACGTAGACTCATGAAAGTCCTACATGATTGCTTGTGATTGTAACACATATGGAAAGTTATATCCAAAAAAACGTGATTTCGTCATCTTGAAGGTCCATGGCCCGATCACTAATAGCCTCGTCCCCAGGGACCCCAGATTTTACCGAAAGTGGTCAAAATTTTGGTATCAGAGGAAAGCTACTATTTTTCTCGTTTACCCTGTGAAATCTTAGCGCTAAAGGATGTTTGGTTTGGATGTTATGAGCGAAAATGTGCTCCTTTTTGTTCGACCAATATTAATTTTACACAGTACTCTATGGGGATTGCAAATCACGTTTTTACCTCTCACATCAAAATGGGTTGAAATATCGGCGCGAAACTTTAGAGATGGGATTTTGGGGTGAAGGCCATTCTATCAAGATGAAAACTTATAGACTGAAATCGGGCCATCCCCCTTTAAAAACAGGAAAAAAGAAAAGAGAAAACAAATCTTATCAGATAAACATAGCTTCTATCTTTGATTTAGATTTTATCTTCTTTAATAGCGTCATTGAACATGTAAATGTTACAATTTGGACCACTCTTATCGGGTTCTCATCAAGTCCACTAACATTTGAACACTGCCCTCAACTTTGAGGGACAGTCGGACCGAGGCTTCACCCAGACGGGTGAGTTTCCTCTCCCATTATTATAGACTCCCTGCCTGTAGTTTAGTTTGAAGCCATCTCTTATATTTCATGATGATTTCAAACTACCAAACTACGTTATGAATGAGGTAATTGCTCACACACGTTTCTGTCGGATAATATTGCTTGCATCCGGACGCCTTTCTTTTGATCTTTAATTTTCCCATGAAGGGCTAGTAGTCAGTGAGACAGCAGGTCACGCTGGCATGCTTTATTTTCTTTTTCACATGAAAACAATGGTGCAGCGCTGACCTCTCCAGTTGGTAGAAAACGTTTGAAACAACTTCGTTTTTGGGTCTCGTAAATACGTTGTTTCATTTTACAAATATTGCAGAAATGTTGCTAAAAGTCTACTTCATACCTCAGATGGTATAATTATAATTATAATGATATTTTGGGGTTGAAAAACAAGGATGAAAAGTGAAATAAAATCGTGTTTAAATAATGCGTGGTCTTGACAAATTCAGGAGCCCCACATCATTTTAAGGTTGACCAAATCATAAAGGGACATCTTATCTGTAAAAAAGTCTGTGCACGTGAAGTTGTATCTGTTTTGAGAAAGCGAAGACCACGGTTAGTTCATAGCTTGCCAGTTTGAACATGAATTCCCCTATACTTTAACATGGCGAAAACATCACTGATATGCACTACAGACCTGTGTGGGGAATCAAACAAAGAGCAAGGACGCGTGTCTTTTGTGTTTGTGCAAATCCATGCCTTCTGACCTCGTACAACAATTTCTACGGTTATCAATTGTGTCACTGTGACCTCAGGACTGATTGTAGTCGCCTCGTTGGATCAATTCTTCAAAAACAATATAGGATTTAAAATCAATCGACTTCAAACGAATGTGTAGAACAATTAAAAACCGGTTCCAACCGGACGTAACCGGCGAGCAACCTGTAGCAGGCCTGTGAAACTCCTATATTTAGCACGTACAAAGCCATGGAACCGCTGTTATAGCGACCCCGCGCAGTATGGGGATAGCATGGTTATGATAATAACTTAGGTAGACTCATGAAAGTCCTACATGATTGCTTGTGATTGTAACACATATGGAAAGTTATATCCAAAAAAATCGTGATTTCGTCATCTTGAAGGTCCATGGCCCGATCACTAATAGCCTCGTCCCCAGGGACCCCAGATTTTACCGAAAGTGGTCAAAATTTTGGTATCAGAGGAAAGCTAACTATTTTTCTCGTTTACCCTGTGAAATCTTAGCGCTAAAGGATGTTTGGTTTGGATGTTATGAGCGAAAATGTGCCCCTTTTTGGTCGACCAATATTAATTTTACACAGTACTCTATGGGGATTGCAAAATCACGTTTTTACCTCTCACATCAAACACAAAACGGGTTGAAATATCGGCGCGAAACTTTAGAGATGGATTTTGGGGTGAAGGCCATTCTATCAAGATGAAAAACTTATAGACTGAAATCGGGCCATCCCCCTTTAAAAACAGGAAAAAAGAAAAGAGAAAACAAATCTTATCAGATAAACATAGCTTCTATCTTTGATTTAGATTTTATCTTCTTTAATAGCGTCATTGAACATGTAAATGTTACAATTTGGACCACTCTTATCGGGTTCTCATCAAGTCCACTAACATTTGAACACTGCCCTCAACTTTGAGGGACAGTCGGACCGAGGCTTCACCCAGACGGGTGAGTTTCCTCTCCCATTATTATAGACTCCCTGCCTGTAGTTTAGTTTGAAGCCATCTCTTATATTTCATGATGATTTCAAACTACCAAACTACGTTATGAATGAGGTAATTGCTCACACACGTTTCTGTCGGATATTGCTTGCATCCGGACGCCTTTCTTTTGATCCTTAATTTTCCCATGAAGGGCTAGTAGTCGACCTCGTTGGATCAATTCTTCAAAAACAATAAGTAAAACAATAAGCTAATAGAAAGCTATAAAAAGAATATTTATAGGGGAACATTATTGAAAATCCTACTTAGGGCCAGGGAATTGTCTATCTATGTCAGTCATGTCTAGAGGATTTGCACAAAATCATGTAAAAGTTGTGTACATTTCTTGGTAATAGTTAATTCTCTCTCCGGTATTTCACGTTATGGTGACCGGTCATGCCATACGCTACATGGCTTCTGACGGGATGTATGCGGTATGGTGTGCGGGCAAGGCTATACTCTGTTATTTTGTTCGCTGCAGTACATATTAGTAAATGACCATTGCTATGGCAACCGACTCAGGCTAAACTTTGGTATAGATCACAACACAAATTCTATGGCATATCATAATTAGGAACAGGAGCATGAGCCTAGACTTGAACCATAAACCAGTAGCTACCAGTGGCTATTTAGGTGCACTTACCACGCCAACGAATTATAGTATGCATCACAACACAATTGCGAAGTTCTAAACAATTTGAATACGTGGACAGGTGATTGAAAATTGGATTATTATATAGTACAGCGACGGTGTCGTGGTAAAAACATTGCTCAGCTTCTTTTTTGGATAGAAATTTACCCAACTTAACCATTACACTTGTGTGCGGACGTGGTTGGCTGCTGTGAAGGCAACGGTGTGTTCTTGAGTTGACATCCGAGAAAAGGAGCACGATGCGATTGACTGAGCTACGATACGATTGCCTGAGCACGCCTGCACGATACGATTGGCTGAGTACCGCCTGCACGATACGATTGGCTGAGCACGCCTACACGATACGATTGGATGAGCACGCCTACACGATACGATTGGATGAGCACGCCTGCACGATAGGATTGGATGAGCACGCCTGCACGATACGATTGCCTAAGCACGCCTGCACGAGACGATTGGCTGAACACGGCTGCACGAGACGATTGGCTGAGCACGCCTGCACGATACGATAGACTGAAGCTAGTGCATTATGATTGAGGGAGCGAGATTTTTTGTAAACATAATTTGTGAAAGCCAGAAATGCGATGGCAAGGCATGACAGGCAATTGATTAGCAGTGTAAATTACATTTAGCTCATTTCATGCTTCACAATCATCTCTACTCGATAGATCTAAATTTCAAGTGAAACGCCCGTAACAATTGGAGAGCGGGTTTTGCGCCTTCTGAATTACGCAGTGTCGAATTGATTTGTAATCAAGTAAAAACGGTTCACAATCCGGAAAGTGCAAATAAACAGCGCCTCCTTCACAAGATGATGTAATTTCTTAGTTGTTATTCTAATGTTCCTCAGTTTGAATTCACATATTACTCACTTTTTGGGATACATTTTCATCTGATTGAATTTGCAGATTACGAGATTCCTCCCTAAGAACGAACTTCTTTCGACTGCAAGTGTCGAGATTGTAACTAGGGACAGCGAACAATACGGAACTATTGCTATTGTACACGCTACCCTTTCGAGAAACGACGGATCCATCGATTCTACGTAAAATAGCCTACTTGTTATACTTACAGGGCCCGTAAGCGTAATAGCGAAGGAGATGTTCTGGCCGTTTGTGCGTTTTTGCCCTAGCCGGTGCTGGTTTATCACTAACCGTGTTCTTAAAAAATGTACTTGATCATAAGAGAGGTACACTATCGAATGTTATTACACCTCATGAATATTCATGAAATAGGCCTATGTCATTTCAATTCATTTGTCACAATTCTAAAACAGTTAACATCCTACGTCACTTCTTTTGTTGCCTGCGAATCCATTCCTGCGAATCGTTTTGGCCCATAGTATTATCTAACAGATACAATTGCCCATTGTGTAACAGTCAGGCCGACCTATTTCAAGATACCATGCCCTAACATGTTTACAAACATTGCTGTTAACTGGTCTATTACAAGTGCTATTTTTCTAGAAGTTAACATCCTACGTCACTTCTTTTGTTGCCTGCGAATCCATTCCTGCGAATCGTTTTGGCCCATAGTATTATCTAACAGATACAATTGCCCAGTGTGTAACATTCAGGTCGACCTATTTCAAGATACCAGGCCCTAACATGTTTACAAACATTGCTGTTAAAGCAATATTAGAAAAAAATTTTGAAGGGCCGCCCCAATTTTTCAAAAATTTGGAGATTTTACACGGTTGCATTGGTAAACTGGCTAGTAAACTATACTGTGAATGGTTAAGCTCGAAAATGTCTATGTGTCACAAACGAAGGAATTTTGTACTAGAATAATTATTATCGGGGATCCCCGATAATAATTCAACGGCTGCTGGAAACGGCCTTCCAATAGGAAATAGCCGGGAAGGGAAATAGCGCCATGTACGTGTCTACGCTCATCCATTAGTTGTTTTAATAGTTCGGCAAGTCAAGTTAGAGGTTCATTTTCTCGAGCGGTGGCACTATCATCATGGGACGGACATGACGTAGCATTTCCAGCTTCTGCCGTTAAGTCCAATCTGGGGGACTCCCATTCTAATTACAAAATCGATTATTTTGTGATTAATACGCATTTTTTAGCATTCTCGTTCGCAGGTATAGTTTCCTGACAATTACCAACGTAACTGTGCAAAAATATCAAATTTTGAAAATTGGGGGCGCTCTTCAAAAAATGTGCCAATATTGCTTTAACTGGTCTATTACAAGTGCTATTTTTCTAGAAGTGCGGACTATTAGCTTACAACCTCATCCCCAGAGTTAACAAGGAGGTGTAATAAAACAAAATGATATACATGGGAAATGGCTTACTATGTTTCCCTCGGCACTGGCTACAGATCCATCGCCCAAACCATTCCGGGTTCGGAGAACCGGGAGATAGGCCTTCGGGGAAATATTGTAATCTATTCCCCATAACCATGTAGTATTTGTATACTAGACATACCTAAATATGTAATATTTGTTTTAAATATTTAACTATTTCGCATATAATGCTAATGAAACTCAAACACGTCAAATTGTTATCAATTATTCAAATGGGACTGAAACACAGAATTGATTGTAGAGCCGCGATTGTCTGACTTCGCCGCAAACCTATGCATTGGTATACCATTACCACATGCATTAATCGGGATGGTACCCGAAGAACTAATAATGTATTGGATGTCACTAGTGTGATTTACATATTTATGAGAGGTACTGACATGTGAGGAAAATAAGCGTTTGGGGGTTTTGGCTTCATAGATTAAATTCAAACAAACATGGAGGCCACCAATGTTGTCGGTTGGGGACGCCGGCGGTCCTGAAAGTGTGTAGTCTGTGTCACAGACTGCGAAAGATATTATCTAAATTGGCACTGCGCGAGAGATTAACGTTATCAGTCGTCATAGAGAATGTGTGTAATTGAAACTAAATCTCAAATATTATCCGGAAAACGGAGGGGTTCTATGGAAGTTTTGGCATCAGAGGGTCAGTTACTATGTTTTGTTTTAAATATGTATCGTAATTGGGTCTGAACCTATAGAACCTAGCGAGAAAATTGAACGTTTTTGGTCCGGTACTTCGGTACTCGCAGACACGAAAAAGTTAACACGCAATCTCTACGGGCGAATCCATTTTTCCCACAATGCCTTTCGGTATTTTTTCAGTCTTGAGAATTTTCAAACACTGGTTTTCAATTTATTTTTTTCAATTACAGGAATTACGTACTTACCGGACCGCCGTAGTTGGGGACGTAGCGCTTCTATGCAGATTTTGGGCGAAATTATGCTCCAGGAGAATATGGGCAGGACCATATGGTCCCGGAATTCATATAGTCAAAGACATATAGTCAAGTCAAATATGTTCCATGAGCTCCACGAGCATATTTGAATATGCTCCACGAGCATATTTGAATATGCTCCAAGAGCATATTTGATATGCTCCTGGCACATATTTGAATGCAGTGGAGAATATTCTAAGTCAAATACTGCTCCTAGAGCATATTTGCCATATGTTCCTGGAGCATGTGAATTAAAATTTCACTTAGAATAAATCTCCAGGTAATTTATGCTCCAAGACCATATGGTCATTTGACTTAGAATAAATCTCCAGGTAATTTATGCTCCAAGACCATAATGGTCCTGGACCATATTGTCCAGGAGCACAATTTCAAGCCAAAATCTCATAGAAGCGTACTTAGGGTGGTTTGTCCGACCATTGAAAGGTCGGATGTTCACGATCACATGTTGCCGGCATATTTTATCTTTTACGTCATGTATTCTTACCATTGCACTCTAAAATATATCATTTTTATCACCAAATGTTTTAAAATAATTCAATCGATAACTGAAAGTCAAAATAGAGCTAAAATAGTCACCTACGGACTGTCCGAAAAAATACAATCAACAACCAACCACACAACTGTTTCTTTCTGTGCGATATTTAACTGTATTTTTTAGACCAGTCTCAAAGCTAAATGTTCGTTTTTATTCCACCATTTGAGCACCCTAACTGGAGATATTGTCAATTGAAAACAAGGGATAAAATACCGCTTGTGCCAGTTTCACTTAAGGGTTCAAGAAACTAACGATATAAGGTGTGTAGCTCTAGTTGGATTAAACTGTTTTAAAACAAAACAATCTTGTATAGATCTAGAGTGAATGTATTATCATACAATGGATTAATCAACATATTTTTTAAAACTGTGAAGGCACTAGAAATTATGTTGGGGAATGGGGGAACTCTCAGTCTCAGGGGAAAAAACCATGAATTCATGTAAACTTTACTGGGGAAAATATGCGACAAGTCACAAGGTTCTGTTGGGGACAAATGTGGGGAAAAGGTCTGTTGGGGGAGGACCCATCTGTGCTGTCCCCTTCCCGACTGCCTTCAAGATACCAGAGAGAAACTTAATGCAAACAGTGTTGATTGAAACAATTAAAGAAAGGGTGGTGGTGTTCAAAGGTCTCAATTTTACATGTGCCAAGTGTGTTGTTATTGGTTATACGTTATGCTGGAACCCAGGGTACTTGTGAGGCAACAAGCCTGATTTGAACTTAATTCCCCAATACTACGTATATTTTAGTGGCAACATATTGACATAAACTATGAAATTGTATTTTTTCATCTACAACTGATTATTTATGACATGTTATTTATTTTCTGTTCTTTCGGACTTTAGACGTGTTAGATAATGTCTGAAAGATCTAAACAAAAACATTCTATAGTTCTGGAAAGACTAGCGTAATTCTTGCCCAATACGGGGGGTTGGTATGCGACCAAAACTCGCTTAAATACTTAATACTATCCATGCTTACTGTATAAGAATAATGACAAGGAAACGAAACTTATACCTATTCTCTTTTAATCTTCAATTAAGAATGTCTTGAAGTTGATTTTCAATGGCAAATGGTAATATAACTGTGTTGATAAAAGGTATAGCTGAAACTAGTCTAAGGTTTTTTATTCAAGTATCTCAGATAATTGGCGCATAACACTTGAACTGGATGTCCTAATTAAACCAACTAAAAATCTTATGAAAGCTGAAATATTCCTGAAAAGAATCCTTTTACCTCCAGTTGGGATGGACGTACTTCACCCTAAACACATTTTTAATGTATATTTTTTGGGTGACAGTCTGTAGAATATTGTGTGTGTGGTACATTTGTACTTTTTGCAAGTTTAAAATTATTATAATACTATAATCCTTCTAATACTTTAGTCACACAAAATACCGCACACGGAAAAAAAAGAACGGAAAGTTCAAACAGCCCCATTATATAGAATTTTGCACTTATATTTATTTTCATTTTACACTTAAGTGTTAATTGATAAAGTTATAACTGCATTAAAAATTAAAAGTATCAACGTTATTTGTTAGCTATAGTCAAGATATCAACGGAGCACAAATGCCTTAAAACACAAAAGTATATTGGAGGCAATTCCAGGAAACATTTTGGGGATGACAAGTTTCTGTAAGAAATGTTAAAACACAAAGGAATATTGGAGTAAATTCCTGTAAACATTTTATGGATGACAAGTTTCTGTAGGAAAGGCGGTCCAAATTCCTGCACCGTCTTTTGCGATTTATCAATGTTGACATCTTTATGCACAGAAAAGTTATTATCAATTATACGTCAACGTAAAAATGAGAGGTGCTTACATTGATCATTCCTATAGCCAAAAAAAGCCGAGCAGATAAAATCACGGTCCGATTTACCATGTTTTCTCCCTCGCATGGAAGCATATCACCAAAAACTCCGTATTACAATTTTGATATAATATTGGATGGCCGGGACATGCTTTTAAATGTGTTAAAGACACTATCAGTGATTCACCCAAAAGAGTCCAACTATTTGAAATTTGCAGGAATAGCTTAAAACTGAAGGATACGTCTGTAGATTTCTCATAAGTTACTTTTTTCAACTGAACAGTTGCCAGAAAAGGAAGAAAACGGCATTTAGTTGGGTCATTTGGGGCAATTCCATGACCGTGGAGAGCAGAGCATCATTTCTCAGTGGATTTGTCTTCTATGAAGGTTAATGAACACATTTAGTGGGGGTGCCCCTCGAGAAAGTGTGGGCGGAATCCAGGAGGGGGAAAATTCATAATACAGGGGTCAAAAATGAAACATGCTTGGAATCTGATTTTCGAAGATTTTTTCGTGTTTATACTTTAGCAAATCACTGATATTGCTTTTAACCTGAAACCTTTTAACCTGAAACACTTTAGCACTTTCTCAACTTTGGTTTGGGTAGGGACGTGCCTCCGCGACTCTGGAAGTAAGACCCATAGCTATACCATTTTTTGCCAAAAAAGGGGACCCATAGCTATACCAGAGATACAATTTTTGGGCCAAATTTAACCCAAATTTGCCATTTTCACCACAAAATTTTGACATTTTAAGCAAATTTGGACAATTTTGGCTTCAGATTGAGGACATTTGATTAATTTTCCAACCATTTTTATAAATTTTGGTTTTCGATTGAGAAAATGTGACTAATTTTCCAACAAATTTTGAAAGCGACCCATTGCTATACCAAAATTGACATGAAAAAAGGGGTCATTGATATACCAGAAGGCTGAAAATGGGACCGATGTCTTTGGCACGTCCCTGTATGGTCATTTGTGTTGAGAACCCCCCCCCCCCCCGGAAATCAACTTACGTTTTAACGTTTTTATGGAATTATTTTATAATATAGCCACTGTAAAGTTGTTTTATTCAGAAACCTAGATTCACAGGGTTAAACACGAGAAAATATACATTGGAGTCAATTCCCTTAATATGCATGCTGTTTGACCGATCCATCCCCTTTAAGATTACAGAATCAATGACTATGTTCATGTAATAAGTTAATTTCAACACCTTTGGTGATAATAAAAATGCAATGTATTTACAATAAAGACATTATGTACAAATTCACCTTACCTCAATCACTCCAAACCACTCTTTTACTATAAATTAAAAACCTTAAAGGGACATAATGGCATGAAAACAAAATTGACATAATGAAAAGGACCCTTACTGAAATCACTTCCACGAGTTTGAAAACAAGTTGGATGTTTATATTCTGTAAAAACCACTGACCTCTACACATGGATAGTCGGGGTCGGTGTCGCCGGTTGAAACATCAGGAAGTTGGTTTTTGACCTATACAATATGGCGGGAAACAATGCATACACCTTGTCAAACAATAGAACATATGTGTGGAATGTGTGCACCAGCAGGTGTATGCATTGTTTCCGCCATATTGTATAGGTCAAAACCAACTTCCTGTTGTTTCACTCGGCGACCATTCAACTGTGCGGCAGCCCGCTATCCATGTGTAGAGGTCAGTGGTAAAAACAGGAAAAACAGGAAGAGTTCCGGGGGGGGGGGTGGCAGTTTTTTTTTTTGTGGCAATTTCTGGAACAAGGATGCTGACAACATTACTGCCAGCATTTACCAAACTTGAAAAGCATGTTGTCATCAGCTCACAGACCATTGCTATTGTATATGTGCTAATCCCGGCTAATCCATCTTTCACTTGCCAGATCAATATCTTACTACAAGCCTAAAGTACAATGCCTGAATCCCGGTCTGAATGCTTTTGAATTGTGTCGCAAAACATGCCTAGATACAACTGTAAATTCTGTCAGGGATGTGAACACCTTGCTTTTCTGTTCCAGAAATTGCCACAAACTGCCACCTACCCCCTGGAACTCTTCCTGTTTTTACTATTTTTACAGAAATGTAAACATCCAAATTGTTTTCAAACTCGTGGAAGTGATTTCAGTAAGGGTCCTTTTCATTATTTAAAATTTTTATGCCATTATGTCCCTTTAAAAATCTTTGACATAAACTTCAAACTGCTCTTTTTATGTCGTTACTCCAACAAGGATCTTCCGAGTTCATTTTGATGGTTTCTTTATACCAAAATAGTGAAATTCATAATTATAACACAAGAAATGCTCATCATTGCCAGACTCCTAAATGCCGTTCCTCATTAATTAGAAAACTCAATCAAATTAGTGGTCCCACCTCAGTTGCTTCAAACTCAAATATACAAAAAATACTTAATTTGTGATTATAATGGTTTATATTTATTGCACATACCTGTCATCATACTGCTCTATTGTACATTCTGTATGGCCGTCCCTTCCCTTAAGATTAGCATAATCCATTGGGCTAAAGCGCCGTGTTGTTGATATTCGGCGAAGTTTTCCTGTCTTATAAGTGGCTCCCCTTAGTATTTTCCTCTTCATAAATATTATCTTGTCTGAAATGTTATCTACATTACTCTATCTTTTTATTGGCATGGTTGAGATCAAAGCTTCTTAAAGCCTTATGGGTTTATATTGATCTCCCCCATTCAGTTAAATCACACTGTATGTAAGTTTATGGTTGGCAATTATTATCATCATATCATAATTTATCATTCATAGACATGAATACTGTAATTCATTGGTTGATAGTCTTCCGTATTACCTATCACTCGGCTCTCCTGAGTAAGTTTTGCAAGTAATATATCCCGTACCATTACAGCGCTTTACTACAGCCCTCAACACGCGGCAGCCCCGCGCTCAGTCCCCCCCTTTACTGGAGAGAACACGGCCCGGTGTAATCTAGTGTCTGTGTTAGCGTTATACGATACGAAGTGTACGCGTGAAGTGCAAGCGTGCGCGCACTGCTCGATAAGTTGCACTATAAAATAACTTCTTTCCATCAGTTAGAAGGCAGAGGCAAAAATGAAGTATAGGCTAAAATTTTAGGTCTAAATAAGAGAAACAAGGACAGTAAGATTTATAGTGTTAGCAATTCATGTGTCTACTGAATGATAACTTCGGTTACCCCCTGGTTGTTCTCATGCAAATACCGAAAAAATGTCAAAGGTTTTGATGCCATACCACAATCGGCCTGACGGCCTCGTGGGCGTATGGCACCAAAACCATTGATATTTTTTCGTATTTGCATGAAAAACAGGGGATTAACGAATAGTATTATTAAATTATACATTACTGTAATACTACTCATTCAATTATATTTAAACTCATTACCAAATAAACTTTATACCAAGTCTACAGAGTTTTGTTTAAACGACTTTACTTGTAATATATCGCCTATTTGTTCAATATTCGTGTCGGGAATGAATGAAATAAACTGAAACTGAAACTAATATCATGGAAGTCTTTGGTATCATAATTACTATGATACAGCATTTTGTGTTGTCAAAAGTAATTGGTGTTCTTCTTTGCTATTGGTCAATATTTTAGAGCATAAATGAGGACACTTTATATTTGTTGAAGATGAAGCCAGTGTCTTTAACAGATTACAGAATGTTTAACGTCCAGTATTTCTTTTCTCTGAAATACGCCACGGGAAACGAACGGACAAAAATGAAACCTCGCATGGTCATGCCATGCAATTTGACACAGATCTACAAAAAATGAAGCCTTAATTTTTATAATTTGATTTACCTGATAAAAACCGGCCTCATGCTTTTGAGCGTACTTTACTCATATATATCCCACCCAAGTTTGGTAAGAGTGCGAGTCCCGTGTTCAGCCAATCAATGCTTTGTCGCTCGGTGACTATGCCAACCAGAGTTAAACGACATACTTTCCAGAAAACTACACCTGACCTGTAGACAAACGTGTAACAAACACATGTAACTCATATTTTTGTGGAATGTTTCTTTTTCGTACGTTAACGGTTTGTTCGGTTGCGGCCACATTCCGTTTGCCGAACTACGGTCTGAACATTTGTACAATTGTGTAGAGAAAAGGATTAATGGCTGAATAATTGGCAAAATGAAAGCAACAGTCAAGCATAGACATTTGGGTCAACGGTGAAACTTTGCTCTGTGCAAGAATGCACACCATGAATAAGAGGTACCCAACAGCACAAACATCGGTAAAAATACGATAAGGCATGTTTAAAAGCCATGAGCACTTTAAGTATCTATCACTTTGTTTTCGTCTGCCTGTTTAGCAGTTGCTTTTCAGTCATGAAAATTTGTATATAACATACGGCAACATTGATAAACAAGAATAGATTTATGCCGATTGAAAAGGATAATGGAAAAGTATGCTGCTGCTTGGTTATCCAGTGATTTCGAGTGGTTTTATATTCACACGAATCTGAATCGTGGTCTGTGTCTGTCAATATTAAAGTCGTACCACCTATTTCACTAACCAATTCCACCTTTAGAATTTAGAAACATTGAGGTCAACTTTTTCCTCTTACCACTCTCTCTGTAGGTTATTAGTTTCAGACATATTCGAATCACCTTACATCAATTGGCTTCAAACCATTGGAATACTACACAAACCTTCAGAAACTTCAAAAAGATCGGGAAAAGTAAAAGACATAACTATGGTGTCACAACTAAACGATTATTCCAATGATCCAAATAAAAATCACGCAGGTTTTCGCAGCTGTTGATCTGATACGGTAATCACTTAGCGAATACTTAATACCTTGAAACCTATCAAAACTGATTAATGTAATTAAAAAGACGGACACTTCAATGGAAAGACAGCAAATTGACAGTATACAATGAGGGGGATTTGCAAAGAGGACACTCCAATGCATCAGACTACGACCGGAAAGTGTCACCAGAATTAGGTATATGTGATGCTAACAAAACCATACTTATCCCCATCAGGAAATCCGAAATTGAAAGATGTGATATCAGTATGTTTTGAACTTTGTTGGATTTTTTGTCCCTGGAGTCGAAGACAAAAACTAAGCCATTGAAACAATAGCAAATAATCCGAGAAGCTACATGGACACTGGTAGTAATAACAAATTTCAACATTTTTGGGGGGGGGGGGGGGGGGGGTGTGCGCATCAAGTGAGGATATACAGAAGTGGATATTTAAGAGATACAGGTGATATTAATTGCAAAACAAGCAAGCAATGCGACGTTGTCGCACTAAGAACGTAAATAGAATTGTTTAATCCTATAAACGATGAGTTTTCTTCACTCTGTATACAATTGTTGGATCTTAGATCCAGAATAGTTTTATTCGTGTTGTGGTAAGTACCGGCCTTTTGGCATATGATTTCAATGGAATATAGTGTGAAAATTGATAAATTGTACTCGTGTCATACTGGTCAAAGATAGCTCTTTTGGCAAGTAACGTATATATTAGTTTTGTCTCGATCTCAAGGGTTTTAATTAATTTTAAGCTTCAACAACAGACCTAAGCTAATGACTTCTTCGTAATCGAAAAAACAATTGGTTATTTGCCAGCTGTGATCGTGACACAAGAGCGAATCGAACTGGCTTGGAGAACAAACCAGGTTCTATATGACTTAATAAGATTATTTGATAAAATAATGACGTCTAGATTTTGAAAGGGTCATTAGAAGATTTCCAGTAGATAGGTGCGTAATCATGTTTTGTTTCAAGGACAGCCAAACAACATTTGAATTTGTTATGATTAAATCCGGATGTAAACTTTTTAGTTTGTTCTTACTTAATCAAGACTAATTTCAACTGACCAGTTGGCGGTTAGTAATGGTATATTTGGGGGGGGGGGGGTCCATAATAATTGGGGTATAGTTAGAAACATTTAGGAATTTTAACGAAACTAATGACTTGAAAGCATTATTTACCAGTTCAGTGTGTTATTGTTATTCATATCTAATTATTCAAGCAATGTATTATCGTCAAATCACCCCTGACGGTATACTCTGGCGGCCTCGTGTGGTATGGAAGCCAAAACCATTGATATTTTTTCGTATTTGGCATGAACAAACAGGGGGGATAACTAATAGTATCATATTATAATTAACTCATATACTGTAGCTACTGACCTCGAATGAAAAGCAATCTGGCTACGCTGCCGCCGCGCTCATTCAATTATATTCAACTCATGACAATAACTTTTAAAAAATATCTTACAGATTATTGTGTTTAAAATATTTACTTGTAATATATCGCACTATTTTGTTGGGTCAATAATCTTGTCCTGAATGAATAAATAAACTGAAACTAGAACTAAATATCATGGTAAGTCTTTGGTATATAATTACTATGATCCAGCATTTGTGTTTAAAAATTTAATTGTTGTTCTTCTTTGATATTGGTCAATATTTTAGAGCATAAATGAAGGAACTTTATATTTTGTTGAAGATGAGCCAGTGTCTTTTTAAAACAGATTAACCAGAAGGTTTAACGTCCAGTATTGTCTTTTCTCTGAAAAATACGCAAACGGGAACGAACGGACAAAAAATGAAACCTCGCATGGTCATGCCAGCAATTTGACACGATCTACAAAACCATGAAGCCTAATTTTTTAATTTGATTACCTGATACAAACCGGCCGTCATTGCTTTTGAGCGTACTTGACTCATATATCTCCACCCAAGTTTGGTAGAGTGCGAGTCCCCGTGTTTCAGCCAATCACATGCTTTTTATCTTCGGTGACTATGACACCAGAGTTAAACGACATACTTCCAGAAAAAAAACATACCTTTATGTATACAACGTTAACAACCATGCTAACTCATATTTTTGTGAATGTTTTCTTTTTTCATACGTTTTAAGTTTTGTTCGGTTGCTTTCTGTGCCAATTTCGTTTGCCGCCACTTACGGTTCTTGAACAATTTGTGTACATTGTGTAGAGAAACAGGATTAATGGCTGACTTAATTGGCAAATGAAAGCACATTCCAAGCATAGACATTTGTGGGTCACGGTGATAACTTTGCCTCTGTGCAAGAATGCCAACAAACCATGATAAGAGGTACCCAAAGCAAAACTTCGGTAAATCACGATAACGGACATGTTTAAAGCCATGCGCACTTCCTATCTCTCACTTTGTTTTCGTCCTGCCTTTTTAGCAGTTGCTTTCCTCAGTCATGAAATTTGTATATAAACATACAGCAACCTTGATAACCAGAATAGATTTTATGCCGATGAAAGGATAAGGGAAAAGTATTGATGCTGCTGTGTATCCAGTGATTTTCGAGGTTTTATATGCCACGAAATCTGATAGTGTCTATTTCTTTCAATATTAAAGTCGTACCCACACTCTTTTGCATACTAACAATTCGAACCTTTTAGAACCCATTAGGTCACTTTTTCTCTCTTAAATCTCTCTGTTAGGTTTATTAAGTTTCAAATATCGAATCACTTACATTCAAATTGGGCTTTCTTCTAACCATTGGAATACCTACACAAACCTCAGAAACTTCAAAAAGATCGGGAAAAGTACCAGGCATAACTATTTGGTGTCACACTAACTATTATTCCAATGATCCAAATAAAAATACGACAGGTTTTTCGCAGCTGTTGATCTGATACGGTAATACTTAGCGAATACTTACTATATAACCTTGAAACCTATCAAAACCTGATTAATTTAATTAAAAAGACGGACACTTCACTGGACAGAATTGACATATACCAATGAATTTGCAAAACTGACACTCCACTGATCAGATACGACGGAAACGTGTCACCATAATAGGTATCTGCTGATGCTAACAAAACCATACTTATCCACACACACATCAGGAAATCCGAATTGAAGATGTGATATCAAGTATGTTTTGCACTTTGTTGGAGGATTTTTTTGTCCCTGGAGGCGAAGACAAAACAATCCATTGAAACAATAGCAAATAATCCGAGAAGCTACATGGACACTGGTAAGTAATACAAATTTCAACTTTTTCCACAAGTGAGATATACAGAAGGTGGATATTTTAGAGAATCAGGTGATATTAATTGTGCAAAACAACAAGCAGCACGTTTGTCCACTAATAACGTAGAATTGTTTAATCCTATAAACGATGATTCTTTCTTCACTCGGTATAAATTGTTGGATCTTAGATCCAGAATAGTTTTATTCGTGTTGTGGAATACCGCCTTTGCACTGATTTCAATGGAATTATGTGACAAATAAATTGATAATTGTACGTCGTGTCAACTGTCAAAGATAGCTTCCTTTTGCAAGTACGTATATATTGTTTTGCTCGAAATCTCAAGGGTGTTAAGCTTCAACAGAACCAGCTAATGACTTCTTCGGTAATCGAAACAATTGGTTATGTTGCCACTTGAAGTGACACAAGAGCGAACTGCTTGGAGAACAAACCAGGTTCTATATGACTTAAATAAGTTATTTTGATAAAATAAGGACTTCTAGATGTGAGTCCATTAAAGATTCCAGTAGATAGGTGCGTAATCATGTTTTGTTTCAAGGAAAGCCAAACAACATTTGAATTTGATTATGAATAAATCCGGATGTAAACTTTTTAGTGTTGGGTCTTACTTAAATCAAGAATTTCATTCAAACTGCCCAGTGGGTTAAGTAATGGTATATTTGTCATAATATTGTTAGAAACCTTAGGAATATTTAAAACGAACTATGACTTGAAAGCAATTATTTACCAGTTCACAGTGATGTTATTGTTTTCATATCTAAGTAATTCAACAATGTCATTTCGTCAAACACCCCTGACGTAATATCTAATATAGTATTATTACTTAACTGAAGAATTCTGCAGTGAGTCAAAGAATGAAAAACATCACTTTGTAGAGTCGTCAATAGATTGTTTTGTAGACAAAAGCGCATCTACTTTGTAAGTAATCGAATAGGACATCGGCAAAGAACTGAGTCTGTTGTTGTTAAGGTTTAAATGTGCCACCTTGCGCAATCCATGGAACACATTTGCAGGTAATGCATTTATACTATTGTTGTTCAAGTCTAAGCTAACAACTTCCTTTGATTACGAAATGCACCAATTTGGGTAATGAAACCAGTGATTGTTCTGAAGATGTATCCGACTATCTGAATTAGGAAGGTCATCAAAATCCCGCATAAAGTGAGGTCAACCGATTGTTAGAAATTGCACTCTTGCAAGAACCTCCATTCGAAGAAAGGATGCCCCAGGCAACGACTCAGCATGTTGTCGTCCAACAGAAATTTCTTGGAACATAGTTGAAACGGTCAAATACAAATCCCTTGGCAGTGAAGTTTATTTATTATTGGCAAGATAAATAAACCAAGTTACTATCACTGAAGACACCTGCATGTAGTCCCGGTTAACCTGTGTATAATGTACATACAAAGACGGTCAACGTCTTTTAGATTTTTAATAATCTATAGGTAATGAAATTAATTGGTTGTGCTGAAGTGCTAAAGTGCTCAATTGAGTCAAATTATTAAATCAACCAACCGGTATGAAATTATTGGTTCTGTCTAATGGTACAAGCAAGTCAACTGGTCCATATCCTGAAGACGCCTCCATGTAATGACTTAGCCCGAATTGTTGTCACTAAAACCAGATAGTTGATCTGCGTAACAACCCATCGAATGTACCCAGAGTTACTTAGCTTAGTCGATTCTCATCCATTCTAAGCAAGTTTAACTGAGAAGCAGCGTTATTAAATAGATTCGCGTTGAAGTGAGTAAGTGATATATTAGATAAATCTAGGAACTCCAACTGCGTCGGACTATCAAAGAGACCTGGGGGAATAGTGGTACGTTTTCTTTCTTTTCTTCGTCTTCCATCTCACTAGTTATCAATTTCTGTAACCCTTACATTCCGTTCGACAGGATTTTCTCAAACTGGTGTTCCCATATTGTACTGTCTAAACTGCTGTAAAGCAAGACCTCGGTCATACTTTCCGCTTGTCCTTCACATAACATCTTTTGATGTTATAAACACCTGGTCACTAATATCAGAACAATTGGGAAAACAGGAATCTACTCCCAGTACTTTTAAATGGTACTACTGTATCCAAAATTCCAAGTACAGACTATATTCTGAAGACTTTAAAATAGGTAATGCATGGATTGTGCTATCAAATGAAAATAAAATTCTTACACGTCCTCCTCTCGACTTGATTATTCTTACGGTATACATATACTTAAAGGGCCATTGGTTACTAGAATACACTAGGGCTGTCGATATGAGTCGCCTTCTGTTAAATAAGTATGTCTGCATTTTTTTTTGTAGTGTTTTCCACATTTGCTGTGACCATCGAAGTTTTACAATTTTCCTGAATCAGAAGTTTCTGCTCTTGCCCATGGTGCCAAATAAATCCGCTGGGTGCAGAGTCAATATTTACAATGTCAGTAGTGCATACATTATGGGGTTCTGTTTGTTTGAAATTATGGAAAACTTTATCAAAGATACTGTCAGCAAAGAACGTAGCAAGCTGAAATCCATCCGACTTTTTTGTGAATTTTTAATTGGTCAATTTGGGTTACGATCAATAAAACGTGAAAGGATTCCTTGTTATTACAGAGTAATTGCAGAGGTTATAGTAGCAAACTCCAAATACTTGCTCAGAGAGCAGATTGGTTGGTGATTAGAACAAACACAAGGTTCTCTAACAGATTTTAGCACTAGATTGTAACAATATACAGACTCAGAGTACGTCCCAACACCAACTAACTCCGGCGAAGTATTCGGTTATTGAACGCATATGTTCTGCCTACACTCCAAATCTTACATTCAAGCATACTGTATGCATATAAAGCGGTTACTTTATTCGCCTGTTTTTTTTTCACTCTCATAATGTTATAAACACATTGATAAGCCCTATTTAAATTTCGATTTTCCATTCGGCGTACAGCAGTAGATATAATCGAAACAGAAAAATGTGTTTAAAAACGAAATAATCTCAATCAGTTCTCGACCACTTTTTCATACGATATCATTTGTGGTATAACTACTGACAGTTCTACTATTGTCTCTTGTCACTAACATATGACCCTCAGTTCATCACAATGCTAGATACGTGACGTTTTAATTTCACGTTCCAAGTTTTATATTTCCTATAGCATTATATTTTACATAGATTTGCATAATTCTTCAATTATATTATACTTTTCCGTCATTGTTCATTTCTTGACAATCTATTATTGTTGTTATCATATGTATATTTTACTGTATTTTGCGTTTTTTTTTTGTGTGTGTTGATGAACCCAAATAAATTTGATTGATTGTGATATGTCGTGTTTTTCACGAAGGTTTATAGTCGGTTGCTGTATATATGCCTTATAAGACATATACTACTGAATTCTATTGTATACAATACCCGCATATTAATGTTTTCAGTTTCACCACTCTGTCTGGAGTGGTATCTCTGGCGTCAACTGAGATCTGAAATTTGTCATTGAAAATAGCAAATCTGTTTAACAAGAAAAGTAAGATCATATCTTTCAATTTGCTGTTTATGTTTTGCTTACATCTCTCTCAGCAGTGGAAACTTATGAATGAGAAACAAACATGACCAATAACTGATCGGTCTCTCGAGATGATCGAGATATCATTGAAACCCCGTGGAAAGTAATCAGAAGCCAGGCGTGAGCCCCTTCCGGGCTTCCTAGACGATAACGGATTAAATCGTGAAACTAATGTTGCGTGAAGAGTCGCCTGAATCGAAGTTTCCTTATTCTTCACCGTTGAAGCCGGACTGTGATTACGGCCGGACTATAATTACTCTACACCGGGATTGAAGCCAACAAGAAGACAATAATGACTTAAAACTAATTACAAACGAATCAATTTCTCCCCAAAATTGCATTGAGAAAATCATTTAAGAACTTCAAACAACTTTTATCAAATCCCAGCATGTGGAAATATATATGGTTTGGTACAGTGTCAAAACAGGAAAGGGTCGAAACGCGTCTCAAAAAGTGTACCAGCATGTTTAAATCGTACGAAAGATATATTTTAACACTCTACCGCTCTAGACTAAATTTTCAATAGATAAGGAAACAAAATGTTTCAAGGTCACAGTGGGAGCAACAATTCAATTTTTTTTGGGTAAAAAGGTATCACATTCTTCGTTTAAATGTGCGAAGGCGCAAATATACGGGGTTGCACCATATTATATATATTTTGTTGTATATTTTTTTTTGCATAGACCTACACTTGTTACATTCTGTGCACTTATCCAGACATTTTCTATAAGTGCAGAGAATGAGGTCCACCATCGCCGATCGCTAATAGCCTAGCTTGTCCCCCAGAAATCCCCAGATTTTTTGGGGTATCAAGAAGAAAGCTACTATGTTTCTTATTAACCCTGTGAAAATCTATAGCCCAAGGTTGTTTGGGTTGGAAGTTATAAGCAGAAATGTGCTCTGATTTTGGTCGACCAATATTAAAGGTCATAGGCCCCGATCGCTATACTCCTCGTCCCCAGCAGCTCCAGATTTTGGGGGCCGGAAGTGGTCACATTTTGGTATCAGAAGAAAGCTACTATTTTTCTTATTACCCTTGAACTCTTATAGCCAAAGGGATTTTGGTTTGGAAGTTATAATCAGAAATGTGCTCTATTTTGTCGACCAATATTAAGGTCCATGGCCCGATCGCTAATAACCTCGTCCCAGAAGCTCCAGATTTTGCCGGAAGTGTTCAACATTTTGGATCAGAAGGAAAGTACATTTTTCCATTTCCCCTGTGAAATCTTAGGACCAAAGGATGTTTGGTTTGGAAGTTATAGCGAAATGTACCCCATTTGGTCGACCACTATTAATTTTACACAGTTTAATCTATGGAGATTACAAAAATCACGTTTTTAGCTCTCACATGAAAAAGGAGTGAAATATCGGCGCGAAACTTTACAGAGGGGGTTTGGGGTGAAGGCCAATCTATCAAGATGAAAAAACTTCATTATCCTTAAATCGGGCCATCCCCCTTTAATTTCAGTACAGAGATTCTACACGACGGGGCGTACAAAATCAGGTTTTTTAGTCCTCGCATCAAAAAACGGATTGAAATATCGGCGTGAAAACTTTACAGATAGGGATTTGGAGTGAAGCCAATCTATCAAGATGAAAACGTCATTATCCTACATCGGCATCCCCTTTAGAGTGTATGGGGGATGGGCCACGTAGGAACCCAATCATTGTGCCATTTTAACGGTAAATTTTTTGCCCAAAAATTTTATGTAATTGCCTAAAAATGAAATCGGCCATGGCGTTATTATGCTAATTTGCATAATTAAGCATTTTGGTGGCGTTGTTCAAAATTTGTGTACCCTTTAAATCGTATACTGGGACCTATTTTTTTTATTTCAGCAATGTTAAATGTATTTATGTTATAGAAAAAGCCTTCGGGATTTTTTTTTCATTTTTTGGGAGGGGAAATTAGGTGCGCGAGGGTAAAACTCGAATTTTGACCGCCATTTTGAATCGGTACAACCGGTTTTTTTTTTTGTGTGGTCGTGTTGATGTGCCCCATCAATGACCAGAGTTTTGGAAAAAAATCCACCGGGAAAAGTGATTGTTCAATTCCTTATTACACTAACGGAAGGTGTGCAAGGACTTTATACACGAGAGACACTGGCATCATTTTAAAAAATAACGCGCCCTCACAGATTTTTCCAAAATGATATTTCTTCATGGGTGTAAAGCTTGTGTATACATTAGCCCACACTAATTAGTAAACCAAAATAAAGCGCGCTTATGGTTGACAGCCGAATTTTATAATTAATGTGTCGCTGGCGACATTAATCAGCAGACGACGCGGAATTGCGTGTAACACAAGAAAACCACACGCACGGAGTTGATTCCCACGGTATGCACCCTGTTTGACGGTCTGTGACCATGCATGCTCTAAACAATTTCGAGATACTCTGTCATGCTTCCCTGCCCTTTTCTTCAGATTATCCATTCAAACTCGGAACCACACGGTTCCATTTTATATTTACTGCGGTGTTCGATATAAATGGCTCATGGCATCAAGGACAAATCAAAATCGAGTGAAATTGGATTGAAGTTGATTTCAGTTTGGTGAATATCTTTTAATTCTAACACAAAATATAACATGCGAAAATCTAAATGTGGACTGTTTATAGTTGGTCACAAAAACTATGTGTATGGATAAATAGAGTATTTGATTTGTTCTTTCCGTGGACCTAGTTCATTGAGTTCAAATCCGAACTAAAAGATAAGGTAAACGACGACAATAACAAATCTGTTTCAGAAGACCGTTTTTAATTGTATTTTAGCGCATGTCATTATTTCAAACTTTTGCGGGGGGGGGGGGCTGGGGGGGTTTTGGGGGCTCCCTCCTCGGGCGGGGGGGGGGGCTGGCTTGGTTTTTTTAAGCCGTCAAAAACAAATACATATCAAAAAACAATTTCATGCCTAATTATCAGTTAATGTGGATGAGAACAATATTCACTTCGTTCATATCGAGTTGCTTTTTAGCAATTTTTTGGCAAGAATTTTTAAATTCCAAAAAATTCAGAGCTGATAAAAGGTCATACTTATATTCACTAAGATAGCTACTTTTCATGTGATAGTAATTCCTTGATTGCATTTACGACTTTCCCGCCAAAATCCGAAGCAAGAGTAGTAAGACTGGACTATGGCCCCCCCCCCAATGCCCTTCTTTATGGGACAACATCCCATGAACTCAACCGTCTTCAGTCCATACAGAACAAATCTGCCCACTGATTTTTTCTGCACCTGCTAGACGTGTGATAGCCTGCTCCAATGCTTCAGCTTCACTCGCTACATTGGCTCCCTGTTCGTGCGCATCTATTTAAGCTCCGTAAAATCGCGTTATTACAAGCACAGGTTCTGTAGAAGTAACCATTGTCCGGCGTACTAATTAGTCCGGGAAAAAATGGTGAACATAGGGCATCGCTCAGGTGCTCTGTAGCCAAATTGTTTCACGCTTTATTCCGTTATGTCTATGGAGCCCCGGACTATGGTTCCAACCGGATATATCTGAATTCACACCAGGTGCCTATAATAGCGATGTCGCCGAAATCCGGACAAGAGTGGAAAAAATTATTAGCGCCCTCTAGCTAATAAGGTCGGTTTTGGCACGCTCTTCGTGCGAATGTTGTTATCACTGTAGTAGATCTGAATACCATGTCCGTAGATGATTTGCATAAAATCTTTCTTACCCCATGGGAGAAATACAAGGTATTAATATGACCACCTGTGTCATTCGAGCATTTCTGGAATCAATGGTATGTTACATACCTGGATAGCTTGTCCTTTCTTGTGCAGTTGTACCGCGAGATGACCGACGTACTGACTTTTGTGCTCAATAACGATGATATTGAGTTTAAGTTTGCTGTACGTGGAATTCACTGACGATGTTATAATCCTCTTCATCTTGTATCACCAGATAATGGAATCCTTGATTGAACCATCCAACAAAGATTAACCAAATGAGTCGATCAAGCCTGGTTAGAGTAAAAATAAACGTTGAAGTCCACGAGGCAACTTCATGAACGGTGTTTAGGCAAGAACTTAACACAAGGGCATTAGTATGAATTATTTCCAAAACAAATGTGGATGGTCTGTCTCTTTTCTGTCTTATTTCATATAATTTTTGAGAGCTTGTTTTGGTTGAAATTCGTTTTTATGTACTTTTATCTCTTTTTTTTTAATATGGAAAAGGAAAGGATTGTCATTTTATTACTTTGAGGAAAACGATATTCCTTAAATACTTTCTTAATTTTAATCTTTCTATTTTTAATGAAACAATAACAAGTTCAAAATATTTCCGAAAAAAATGGATTTTTAACTGGTATCTATATGATTCTTGTGATATACGGGCAGTACGACAGCATTGATTTTAATTGGGGGGGGGGGGGGCGGGCGGGACTTCAAAAAGTGGACCTTTTTCCGAAAAGTGGACCTTTAGGGGTTAAAAGTGGACCTCCTAACCCCCTAAAATCGGTCCTTTTTGGGGATTTTTGAAACAAATTTCACAAAAGGTGGACTTGGTGTCAACTTCGCTAAATTTTGGACTTTTATCAAAATCTTCAACTAAAAAAGGGGACCTTTGCCCCTTCTCGAAGTTGGGGTCCCCGGGCACCTGTGATTATATATGGGGATTTTGGGACTTTTTTCTGTCTTTTGTGTGTTAGATGATAAGTACATTGATATGAAAACGTTCATACACAGGAAGCTTAAGCAACACGGTTTGTAAAGTTTGCATTAAAAGCGTAGGAATAGACAACTATGTATCGCTCCCACATAATCAGTTGAGTTTGACTCTCCGTTCGGAACGATCATGTGAGTACGCTTTTCGCGACTGTGGACGAACCAACAACTATACTTTTTCTTTGTGGGGAAATCTCAGACAAAGAAAAAAGCACACCAATTCGTAAGTCCTAATCCAAATTAAGTCTTTGACCCGAGTCTTAGCAGGATCGTACCAAGGCAATCATGTGAAAGGGGGAAAATTTCCAATTGACCCAAGTTGTCCGGGTTATGATCAAGAAACAATAAATGGGAAAAGTGTTTAGATTGATTGACTCTACTGATTTCTCGAAAAGAAGCTTGCTCAATTAGTAATCGGATTACCCATGGTTACTATGGACATCTGCGGTTACTCTCATTTACCAGGCAATCTTTGGAAAAAAATCTTCTAGGGCCGCCTGAGTGGACCTTCACGCCTGACCACTCACGCTTGACCACTCAAGCAAACCTATTTCCAAGCAAATATATGTGGCAGGAACTCTGGGTTCATTCCGACCGATAGCTGATGTTGGCAATTTTTGCCAAAGTTTTAGAAACATTGAACACTTTTATCGAAAGAAACCGCCAAATCTCCTCTATGTAAGTAAGCTAAGTAAGCACAGGTTTTGTGGCCTAAAACACGGATGTATTATTTGAAACTGTTTGACAAAAGATCCGGTCCATGGTGTGAAATATAGCATGGGGATTTTGATTAATCTTTTGATTTGAATCGTGATTTCGGGCACTTTTACTAATTTTGTTATTTTTTTTTTTGCATTACATAATATAAGTACAGTCCTGGAGATGTTCGAAAAAAGTCCACCATATCCTGTAGTCACTACTGTAACTACAGGTTTCGCGGGCATGCAATCCCAGCTATGCGTTAGCAGGTCCTCATGTCATTCACCATTATGGTTATCATGTTATTATATTGGATTTGATCGGATTTTTATGTTGAGCGATGAAATAAATTATTTGATTTGGATCATGATTGGGCAAGAATCTCATACGTGCTTAGTGATGCTTGACAGCTTCCTGCTGAGAGGGTGATTATATCGCATTACCTCAAACTGGGGTAAGGTTAAATTGGAATCATGGTGCAGTTTTATTAAACAAAAAGTGCGGCAACGTGATAGGGTCTTTGAAACTTATGTAAACAGATATTCGTGTATGTGAGTGTTACCTAATGAAATCGTTGCCCAGAATCGGTCAAACAAATCAGAGGAATTAAAAAAAAAAATCATTGCATAACATGTGTCTTGCCTGTGGAGTTGTAGACCGATTGCTGTGGAAAATCCAAATCCTATTACGTGGCACTCTTACGACATTAAGGCCTGTTGAAACCAGCTGTTACAAAGCTATGCCATTTAATTGTACGTGGTTCAGGGCTGGGGTTTGCAGGAATGAGATTGCTAAATAGTAACCAACGAACGATTTGGCGTCATATTACGCCAGCGAAATAGTTGTCTCTTCTGCAGGATATAGAAAAGTGGGCGCTAGTCAAATATTCTCTCTTGTCCGGTTTTTCCGAATGTCCTAGTATAGGCACCGGTGCTGTATACGCGATTTTCCGGTATGTCTCTATGTGTACAATCACTGAGGGTCATGCCCACAATATCCAAGACAGCTTAAAACTGAAGCGAGGACCATCACAGGGACCAGTCACTTGCTCATCATCTGACACATCTCTTCTTTCCATACACGTACATGATGACATATTGGTGACAAAAGATTTTGCTGCTTGCAGGGCCTTCACTGTGGAACAGTCTCCCTCGCCACATCCGTGATGATCCCACCATTGATAGTTTCAAACAGGTTTTTAAATTAAAAGCCATATCTCTTTCCAAAAAAATAATCTGCTGTGGTCTTGTTGTTGTTCAGGTTTGTATTATTTGTTGCGCGTGATCATATTTGTGTGCCTTATCCATCTGGAAATCCCAGGGGTCATGGGCTTCTTCAGATGTTGGTTGTCCCCGTCTTAGGCTTGGTAAGACTGGATTTCGATCGGTTGTACCATCAGCTGTGAGAAAGTATTGCAGAGATGGACATGATGGCGTTCAGATCTCAGGTGCATGTTTTTTTTTGATTTGCCTCTACAACGTACCGGTGCCAGACCTGTAGGATTGCTCAGTGTTTGGTCATGGCGCAAGTTGTATCTTCCGCTTTGTAAAGAGTAGCTACAACCAATGAAGAATGTGGAACAGGGTACAATGACGATGATGACATAATTGGCAGAGTGCAAGATTGGTCTTGCCCCACAGCTTCAGATTGGCTTTGGCAGGGGATGGAAGTTGATCATGAATTGCGTTGATGTGGAAAGACATCAGCTCTGGCGTCCAGACATACAAAAGTTGCTTCCAGGAGGTGTCGACCTGCATGACAGACTCCCAGTTCAACCACTGCCCTTGTTTTGCACATGTTTTAAAAAAAATCCGAAAGGTAGACCACATGTCTTCCTCATCTACATTATTTTACTAGTCCGGTGAGGCATTTCCTTTGTTCTTGATGACTCATGTCTTTGATCAGCTTTGGTTCCTTTTGTACCCAAAACCGGCTCTATCGGTATGAGCTCTAGCCATTTCATTTAAAATAGAGGCCGTTACTTTCTGTTCTAATTTTTGCTGGTCGGTACGACCAGCCAGTAAGAGCAAATCCGTGTAACTGACTGACTGACTCCGTGCCGTTATGAAAGTTGTTGCCAATGCCGATCATTTTACGTCTTGACCAATTTCAAAGAAACACCTTATTACCTCAGCTGGTCGGGCCGTGCGTGGAGCGCGGCAAGGAAAAGGGATTTTTACGGCTAATATAATCGTTTTACTATTAGAAAAACAATACAAGAGTAAGCTCTTTAAATTACAATTACAAACCGTCAAAGGACCACGCACACACTTTTGAATTTTAGAAGAACAGAGTACTAAAGTTCTAATTATAGTCGATCTGGCGTCATAAATTGTGTCAGTTGGGCGTCATATGGGTGAATTATTTTGCCCAACACTGTCAACCCAACCCTAAATGACCTCGTGATATGCTAAGTTCCTTGAAAATCAGTGACAAAATGGCCATTGTAGCAAGTCCGAAAAAGTGAACGCGCCTGTTTTGCGAAAAAATCGGGAAAAACTGAATAGAAACACTGGACGGTTGAGTAGCATGAAAATGACCGCAGCTGCGTAACCGAAGCAACGAAAATGAATGAAATAAACAGTCTTTTTCAAGACACTTCTAGTGACGTCGAAAGTGATTTGAGAGGCATTTGAACCAAAAAAATCGCTGTGGATATCATACATGGTCACGTAGGAGTCAGACAAGCCGTTAGTAATGATGAATATACGCGCGTCAGCGATTTTTTCATCGTATGTACTGGCCTTGGTTCAACTGACAGTGCGTGGTGTAAATACCTATAATCATGTAATGTCCGTTGCGGCATTGCCCCTAAACCCATTTTTTTTTTTTTTTTTTTTTTTTTTAACAAACAACAGTAGCTTTTCCACTACCAGCAGTTGTCACCGTTCAGGGTACAGTATGACAGTTCTACTGGGTCAACACAAGTGTGCGGAATGCACATGATTATACAAGTTAAGTATTATTTGTTTTTCTTACATGTTTTTACTAAGCCTTTATTTTTTTATCAGATGCATGTGTTGTGTGAAATGGTCATACGTATACCGAGTCAAACAAAATCACACTCAAGTTAATACATCAAGCCTTACCATTACATAGACATGATATATACACACAATACAGAAAATCCCCCAGTAGGATTAGTGCTTCTTTGATGGATTAAATTGATCAAGTATAGGGTGATTTGCTAATTAAAGGAGCATTAATTTGCTAATTAAAGGGGCACTCTAAGATCAATTCATTGACCAATTAAAGGGACATTCCTTAATTTACCAAAAAGAGAGGCATTCTGGCCAGTTAAGGCTATATAGACCTGTTCCTCTGATCAGCTGCCTAGGTGACATTTGATCTTCATTGATTAGTGAATTAAAGGCCTTCTTGATGGCCTAATTTGGGGGTCAAATTTAGGTCAAATTTGGAAAAAGGCTCAATATCGAACTAACTAGAGTCCATTCTTTTGGATCACAAAATGTAAACTGCATTAATGCACTGCTTGAATGTTTCCACATACCAACACTCCCCTCATCACAAACGGAATTTCAAATCTCATAATAATAACAATTTAGGATCATTTTCCACTGTAAGTGTGAATGCCTTTACCAATTTTTATCTTAAGGTGGTCATTTTAAAGCTTAAAAATGATCTACATAAAGAAACTGACAAATTCCAATCAGTCACCTGCAAAGTGCCCCCTTTTGATGTGACCATCACATATACATTTTTCAATAACCGACCAGCCTATACTAGCTACAAGCTAGTCCTGTTTTTACTATCCATTTGGCTTCGTCTTTTGACTTCCATGCATTTTTTGTAGAGTGTCTGGTACTTGCATCTTTAGAGTACTTGTTAGATGGTACTTAGTACTTGTCATATGTGACTGTTGGTTAGCCTTTCGTTTTACAGCCATAGTGTTTCCTGATCTTTTACAGAGCTCTGGTGGTGGTACATCTGCTTATCCCTGCCCATTGCTTCAGGTATTTGGTGTAAGTAGCTTCCAGACTTTCGACATATGAAATGAGAAGTTTATTGTGAACTCCCACGTCAGTTTTGGTACATAACATTATTGTATATTAATCCATATATAGCTTCATATAGCCCACTCATTTGACTTGCATTGGTTTTTGAAAGCATTTTCTGTCAGTTTTGTGCATCGCATGCCTGGTGTTTAAGCGGTGTTTTATAGAGGCGGGGGTGATAATTAATAGTAGAGAGGCCACTTCTGGATATGGGGTGCCCGTTCACCAAAATTCCAGATCTTCTAATATTTTCATTTTATCAAAAGATTCTACTTTTTAAATTTACCCGGCTGGCATTTTTAAAGTGACGTGGCCCGGAGTTTTTTGGTTGAAATATTGCATTTTCATGATTTTTAAAATTTTTCCAAACAAAATGTCAAGATTACAGACTATAACTTGAAAAATAAATATATTACAGCATTCATTTTGCTGGAAGAATACTTATTACATATAGAATTTGAATTTGTGAGTAAAAAAATTGTAATGAGGCATAATTGTGTGATTTTGGGGAAAAGGTTTAATTTTTTCGTGATTTTTTTTGCCAATTTTACCCCAAAACTGAACTAACTGATTTTTTGCATAGAAAACTTCTTCCAGAGCTTCTATTGATGATAATCTTATTATCTAGTATTATTCTACTATTTGAATTTTACTAGGCTGGCATTCCTGA
This sequence comes from Ophioderma brevispina, assembly GCA_023653785.1. Classification (NCBI taxonomy): domain Eukaryota; kingdom Metazoa; phylum Echinodermata; class Ophiuroidea; order Amphilepidida; family Ophiodermatidae; genus Ophioderma; species Ophioderma brevispina. The sequence continues at coordinate 85,162 of JAMKCH010035767.1, forward strand.
AAAGTAACATGGCCTGTGTTATTTTGAAGTTGAAATACGCATTTTCATGATTTTTATTTTTTAACCAAACTGTTCAAATATTAAAATATCATAACTTGAAAAGTTACATCTGTAGAAAAAAAATAATTTTTTTAATTTTTTTAACAGTGTAGTTAATTTTTCATAATTTGATATTTATGAGTAGAAATATGATAATTAAGCTATTAGTATGATTTTGGGAGAAATGTTAATTTTGAGTGATTTTTGCCAATTTCACCAAAACCTAATTTTTAAATAGAAAACAATATTCCAGAGCTTCTAGTGATAATAATATATCTAGTATATTTCTATCTTTTTGAATTTTACTCGGCCGGCATTCTGAACAGTGAACCTGGCCCTGTGTTATTTTGAGTTGAAAACGCATTTTCATGATTTTTATTTTTTTAATACCAAAAATGTCAAATATTAAAAATATTAGAAACTTAAAAGTACAAGTTGGTACAAGCTTCATATTAGCTGTGAAGAATATTATTGCACAAGATTTGATATTTGTGAGAAGATATGATATGAAGCATAAAATTCGTATGATTTTTGGGGAGGAAATGTTAATTTTTAGTGATTTCCAATTTTAACCCCAAAAACTACTGATTTTACATAGAAAAATTATTCCAGAACTCATAATGATGTTAATATTATTTAGATTCTCCTTTTTACTGTTCACATGGCTGACATTTCTGAAAAGTGACATGGCCTGAGTTATTTTGGGTTCAAATCATGTATTTTTTTGTGACTGTTAATTTTTTTTCCCAAAATGCCAATATTAAACAAATAGCTCAACTTGAAAAGTAAACTAGTACAGTACATACCCTTCCTATTTTGCTATAAGAGTACTTTTTACATATAGATTATTTGTAGTACACACAAATGTAATGAAAGTATATTGGTGTGATTTTGGGGAATTGTTAATTTTTAGTGATTTTTGCCAATTTTATTATTACCCATAATCTGGCTTTTTACATAGAAAAATATCAGTTCTTCTAGTGTGGTTTAATATAAAAAAATTTTTTTTTATTATATCTACTCTTTAAATTTTACCAACTGAATTTTGTTGAAAAGTTTGATGTTCTGAGGTATTTGGATTAAAGTATGTATTTTTTTTCATGATTGTTATTTTTTACCAAAATGTCAAATATTAAATATGTTGAGGTAAATTTAGTACAACCTTATTTTCTGTCAGTAACTTATTACATAAAGACTTGATATTTGTGAGTAAACAAATTGTAATGCAGCATATTGGTATGATTTTTGGGGGTAATAATTTTTAGTGATTTTATTTTTGCCAATTTTTTACCCCACATTGAAAAAAAATGCTATACATTCATCTCCAAAAATACATCAATGTATTAAGATGATGCTTGGATTAAAAAAAAAGAGAACATGTTTCTATATTTTTAATTAATGATCTTTTAATATGCACAAACAAGCCAAAATGCATATTTTTGTATTTTCTCAGTTTTTGGTCCATTTTTTATTTACAACACACATATTCTACAGCTTTCCAAAAATCAAGTTTCAGATCTATCTCATTTCAAAATGCATAGAAATATCAATTAGATGCCTGCCATTTTGGTTAACCAGATTAGCACTGGAGTGAATAGGCCTTGCAAATATGCACTATCGCTTCTAACCGTAAAAAAACGCAAGTTTGGTTCCCAAAATACTTGGTGTGAGTGTCATTCCTATGGTGGCCTCTCCGTCCCTTTAAGTAGCTATTCAATTTATCTTAATGTGACTTATTTATATGGCAACTGTATAGCCAATCTTATTCTTATTTTTCTCTTGTGTTTATCACATCGTTTCAATATTCAACCCATATTGGGGTATTTAATTATAGTATCGCCAGAACCATCTGGTACGTAATATTTTTTCATTTATTTATTAACTTTGCCCCCGTACTTTACCTGTTAGGACTTTTGCTTTGCTGTGTTTTCTTTACAATGCTCCTCTCTATCGCCCCTAATCTTCGGTTTTAAATCCACTAACAAAAGTTCTCTCCTTTTATGTTATAAGTCTAAATTTTGTGTTCGTACTTGTTTGTAAGTGTCTAAAGGGAAAAACCTATATTAAGTGTGCTTATGTAAAATTTAATCCATTTGAAAAATGCGCAGGCCGTAAATCCACTTGGAATACTGATCATACTGGTATTGCAAATAATTTGCTTGGTTTCCTCGCTCCCTTCAATCCCATTGTAGATAATGAAGAATTCATTCCGACTTAAATAGCTTCTATATGACCGACTTTATTGACTATAATAGCTTTAATCCACTAAACATCACCATTGATCTAAACACAAACGATGACTATAATAACAATTCAAATGAAATGGCATGAATCCAATAGCAAGGTGCCTGGAGTAGCATTTTAATTACTCATTTACGAACGTATTAAAATATATTCCGACCTTTGTATAATACATTTCAATTCCCACAGCCTAGATTAACATTTAGAACCCATTAAACCGAATACTTTAAACACTCTCACCACAAATGCCATCTTAGCAGTCAGTGAACATGTTCTGTCTGAATAAACGAACACACCCGCCCTCGCCCCATTGATGTTTCTAACCTAGTTCGGGATGATAGAGATTGTAAGAGGAGGCGGCGTCGCACAATGTGTTCTGCTGAACTCATTTAAATTCGTCATGACTTAAATTTGCCCTCTAATCCTAACTACGATCTTTTGTTCATTGAAATTATACCCCAACTAAAAAACAAATACTCTCGGTTATTTATCGACCACCCGACTCTTCTGCGTATCCATTCATTGATAACTTCAGGAACTCTATTAACCTAAATCAATAACGAACGTAAAGATGCTTTTAGCTGTGTGACTTCAATTTTGAATCTTTTAAAAAAAATATAGTGTTAGTTTATTTATTTATTGAATTTATTTACACATTTTTCATTCTGCGTCATTTTAATCCCTTTAATTCTATAAACCAACGCGTGTTACCACTAATTCTTCCACTTTAATTGATAATATATTTACTAATACTCTTGATACAAAATAATTCCGGGATTTATTCAACGATATCACTGATCTTTTCCCTTTTTTCAGATTCTTACTACTACAAATACAACAATTCCTAATTCTAAATCTGATAATTATTATACGACTCGCAAAATAGATAGAGTTAATATTGACTTACTTGGAAAGAATAAGGCAACTCAACTGGGATGATTTAAACTGTGATTCGCAGAACATTCTTACAACCTATTTATCAATAAGGTTTCATCGTATATGATAACACTTACCTAAAGTTTAAAAAGAAAATAACGTAAGAGCTAACCTTGGATCACAATGGCCATCATAAAGTCAATAAACTAGAAACAAATTATACCAAAAATACTTAACACCCAAACGATTGAAAATAAAATAAATATATTCATTAAGGAAATATTAACGTATCTAATCAAAATGTCGCGCCAACCTAACTTCACAAATAAATTTAACTCTTATAAAAACAATATTAAAACACTTGGATAACTATTCACAACATCCGTGCAAAACAAATAAAAACTCCAATCCAACATACTTTATTGATGGTTCTAACAAAGTTTTCTGATCCCAAGGACATTGCGGGAGAAGGTTCAACAAATCTATTTCTTTGCTGAAATTGGCCCAAAATTAGCTAGTCAGACTCCTTCTTCATCCAGGATTGCAATGGGGTTTTGGGGTTTATAATAATTATAATAGGGCTGTTTTGAATTAGAGTGTAATCGTGCGCATGCTACAAGCAAAAAAAGGTAAAGGGCATAGCTCTGTAGCCATGGCGCGTACAACACAAAAAAAAAATTGGGGGTTTTCAAGGGTATTATGTTTGATAGAGATTACTTTTGCAGTGGAAGTTTCTGGAGATTTGAGTTATGCACGGTAATTACATAAAGCATGATTGAGTGAACTTCATATTTTTTTCTTACTTTTATCATGATATTACTAAGATCTTTTGAACAAGGTTTAAGAGATGAATTTTTTAATGTCACTGGGACCGAGACTGCCATAGTAATGCTGTATCGTTTCCATCACACATTACCGTTTGAAATCCCCAATGCCCAAATCGGAGCAGATCGTGTCCTCTCTCCTTTCCCTGTTACAGCAACCACAATTATAGTTCCTCAATCTGATCGATTGACGCTGTGACAACAGAGATACGGAATGCTTGCTGCTTTTGCGTATTGTAGTTATAAACGGTAACGAGATGAATAGTTTGGTGGTCACGTGTCAGGTCCAGGTTCACCGTGTCAGGTATAGATATCGGTTTGATCTCGGGGGGCGACCGAACTATATATAAATCCGATATGTTAAATCAAGGTCTTTACATGACCCTCGCCCAAGTGCATTATTTTTTCCCAAAAGACATCGTGTATTATGTCTAACAGTACAGAATTTACTTTTCCTACTGATTCAAACCGACGTACGAGATGACGTAAGCGGTTTTGGTTGTTTCCAATGTAGGGATACGTACGTCATTTTTTACCTGAATGGTCCCCCGAAGCAAAATAATAAAACCAATCAATGCCGTGACGTCATAAAATCTTATTTTTTTCCAAAAAGTGGCTGTTATTCCATAATAAAATTCCTTTTTAAGATTCAACATCGGTATATTGTTCTTTTATAATTAATCTTCAATTGTCCCCCGCATGAATGTGAAAGATGGGTCCATAAGTCTACAAAATGAAAACAAAGTCAGCCGGCTAAAATACCCTTACCGTGGACAGAATGAGCAGACGGCTCCCCGTGTAGTTGTAGCAGGCTTTACAGCCACTTGCTCGCGGCGCGGGGTTAGGCGGTCCAGCTCCCATGATTTCTGAAAGGCACCCTTTGAAAAGTCCGTATTCTTCAATCCAACATCACAGAGAATCCCGATATTATCTCCAATTTAGGACTGGTAAGAGTTCTGGTTTTGGAGGACATAAGTCCCGCCGTAGTAAAAGAAAAGAAAATTTCCCCTTCATATGTTACCACTGCCCATGTCTTTAATCGTCCCTTTCAATGGTGGTTTCCTCTGCTTGATTGAAAGTTGCTAAAGTTATTCCAGTCTTCAAGAAGGATGATCCGCATATCTTTTACAATTATCCGTCTATTTCACTTCTACCGTGTTCTCGAAAATCCTTCGAAACGCCTGATCTACCATAGGTTGAAAACTTCCTCGTCTTCCCATAAATCCTGCACCCAAAGTCAATATGGCTTCAGGAAACAGCCATTTCCACAAACCTAGTATCTCATACCAAGCCATTATTCCATCAATTATAAACACATAACATATTCGATATAAATATAAACTTCAACACAGCAATATTCATGCACCGCTATGTTAATAATAACCTGTCAAAATCATTTGAAATTTTTTTTTCTTTAAGAAACACAACGACATACATCACTATAACACAAGACATGCAAGCAAATGTATTCCAATTAAAGCTACTTGAATTTAACTAAAAGAATACAATTAAAAACTCCGTCCTAGGATCTGGGGGAATTCGCTTGACCTAAACTTACAATCATCCCCCCAAAATCTGCCAATAGATTTAAAACAAATCTTCTTAAAAATCAACCTATTTATAAATACTAATTATGCACATTTTTTTTTTTTTTTTTAATTTTCGCAATGTAAGATTTATGTTTATCAAAATATTATAACCTGCCTGGTAATCAGTAACTTTCCAGTGTTTGTAAGATTTAAACATCTGAATGATCATTTCATTATTCATTAATCGGGACGAGCGAAGGAACAATTCTCAATTTCCTAGCCTACGTATCATCATGTAGGCCCAGTATCGTTGCATTATTATGATTTTTGTTCATACAGATAGCTCACATCAGGCTTTGCCCATCGTTACTTCTCGTTTTTACCCTTATGTATTTAAATCAATGTGATGCACTAATGTTCCCCTTGTCCTGTCCTGTTTTGTTCTGTCTTGTTGTATCTTGTCTTGTGGTCCTGTTCTGTTTGTCGCACCCTTGCTGGCTCACAAATAAGTTTATCTCCAATGGGTGGGGTCAATCCTAAAGGTCACTTGATCTTAATGGCCTCCCCACACCCCTCTTCCTCCATTTTTTTTCTATCCTATATATTATTATAATCGTTCCCCTGATTTAATAACCTAATCTATTCATCTTTGTTATGTAGGCTAATATCATAAGGGATACTCATTTTGACTTCATTAGCCCAATTTGCGTATATGTCAATCTGTCTTAAAACAATGGTATTTTTATTTTATATCATTATTTTGTATTTACTTTGTTTTTTTTAAATCACTGAAGATGTGGGAAATAAATGAAACTTGAACTTGAGTTTTTGTAAGTGGCCAGTCTTTCAAGAAGAAAAACGATACCGTAAATCGTAACAATCACCTTGGAAATCTTTATTGGGGGGGGTCTGTACCTTATGGTCCTGGCCAAAAATGACAGAAACGGATAGTTCAAAACTTTAATATAATACAAATTAGTTGTCTGATATTCAAGATCCTAAAGATATTCATCTGACGTTGCCCTGGTTAAAATGAGGTCCAATCAATTTCGAACTTTAGAGATACAAGTTTACAGTGTATTGGCTAGTTTATCAGTAGTTTAAACCTGTAGTTTATAGGTGGTTTTGGCCTTGGTCAAGTTGTCCGTACACTATTTTAAGGGTCCTTACTTAGTCGTGGACTGTATGCTAGGCCTACACTTACTTGGGCTGATAAAACCATCAATACTAAAAATGAGGACGACATTAATTTCTATTGAATAACATGAGTGAAAACACGCATATTATAAGAAAAACTGAAATATCTTTATCCTCTCATGTGTAGATTTATTCATTTTACTAGGCAAGTTCAATAGTGTAGGGTGGTATGTCAATGAAATATTTCCCGTAGGATTTTGGTGCTAAGGTTGATTTTCTTCTTGCCTGTTTTCATTCAACAGTCAGAAAATGATGGGGTGCAAATTATCGGACTGCCTGCCCCCTTCCTCAAGGGGGGAAATGTTACTACAGGGAAAAATTTAAAATCGAGTCAAATTGGGTGTTTCAATGTGCATTCACATGTTCGTCTCCTTATAAGATTAAAAAAAGTATATTTGCCTAGTTTCCGACCCTTGTTAAGCGCTACAGGCCCCATAATGGTTCAATGTCATCCTGGGGTAATTTTACCCAATGTTTGTTGAACTGGTAGATAAGGTTGTTTGTATTGTTCTCACAGGATCAAAAATGTATTAGTTTGCATTGTGTGACATTTGGTTGGCTATTACATACCAAAAATTCGCATAGGGTCACATGTTCTATGGGGGTCACTAGAATTTTCCCTGGATGTGGCAATGGTGATATCAAAAATCAATTGAATAAATGCATTTGTCTGTTCAGTATGACACAGGAATCAATTGACACCACTTTCATTGCAACAACATCGAGCATTTACCACCCCCAGGTGACCTTGAACCATTTACGGGGCTATACCGCTTTACTAAAAGGTTGGAACCTAGGCAAATTTTTTGTAACCCTTATGATGAGACGAACCGTTAGTCTACATTAAAACACAATTTGACTCGATTTTTAATTTTTTCCCTGTAGGCCTACTAAATTTCCCCCCTTGAAGAATGGGGCATCAGTCCGAAAATTTGCACATCATCATTTTCTGACAGTTAGGTCCTATTAAACCCCAAACAGCAACAAAAACATTTTTAGCATGAAAATCCCTACGGGAATACACACCAACCCACACTATAAGTTTTCCAAAGTTTAGCTCATGTGAATTGTCTCATTGTATACATGTAAGTCAATTGTAGTTCCTTTATTTCAGTTGTACTGGGGAGAAGGCTAGGCGCTAATAAGGCTCGAATGTCTATACTTTTTATTTACGTGGCCTTGCTGCAACGTTGCAACAATGTTACATTCATTCGAAATTATGATTAGGCCTATATATAGCCTACATAGACATTGCTTAATACATTTAATAACTATTTTTTTCCTTGGTTAGTTTGGTAGGCTGTAATCTAAAAAATATTCGCCAGCTCTGGTCTAAATATTATTTTTATTTTTTTTGTATTAACCAGTACATGAGTTAAAATACCATCATACAGTGTCATTGCAAAGCGACAAACAATTTTATGGTTCGCACAGTCACTACATTGTACAGTCATGAACAGTGCACTGCGTCAGTCACAGTCTCACGACATTCCACTCACCACCTCAACCATGACACAGTCACAGTGTGAGCAAGCCTGCTAAGTGTAATAGTACCAGCACTGACCATCTCATCAGACATTGCTACAAAAAAGGAAACTGGAATTATATTGCAAAATAAAATATGACATTCATAACAAATCATTCCATGATTTTGTGGAGCCTTCTGTCTTGCCGAATGCACGTCATGTATTCATCATGCCACTGCTCCATAACTGAGGGCACATATCCCCAGGAGATCAATATATAGGAAATACTGCTTTCCATACGCGCGTCTGACGGGCGCAGCCATTTTAAAATAGGTCGCCTTTTTCTGCTCTAATTTCGTCGTAGAGGCGTAGATTATTTTCTTATTGCATGCTTTGATGGTAGGTAATAAAAATACTTTTGATCTGATTGGATTGTACTCATGACATTCGATTATGCGTGAAACACGTTCTCTGAAAAGGCGGTGCGGGCGAGAAGGAGGTGCTGGGAATTTACCAGCACCCTCTTTTTTGCTACCAGAGTGATCCGATCTGCCGATTGATGCGCATGTGTCGTGAGGATCCGATACTTCATGTGTCTATTGAATGGGAAAAGAAACATAAATCGCGAAAGCAAACGCACTGTCAGAGCCTGATTCCCTGTATCCCTGGCCAATATCAGCCTTGACATCTCATCGTTAGAGGGCAGGGTGCATGCAACTGTATCAGCAGCACTGCTGATTAAAAGGGAAACTCTGACTGAGGAGCAGTGAAAATATTCTGCTGGTTTGCCAGTCTTATGTTGCTAATGTCCCTAAAACAATATATCCAAAAATCAACTTTTGTAAAAGAATTACAGTTTTGGAATCTTACACACACATTCATTGATCATTTTGGGAAAATATAAAAAGGTTATACATATTTTTAAATAAACGAGCTTAAGGGTCAGCTCTTTCAAAATCAAGAAAAATAACAATATGTAATTATTTATTACATTTCTCAATTTGTGAGATTTAACGATAGACAAAGATTTCAAGAAAAAATGTTTTAAAATAAAAGATCTCAGAATTGGCAATTCTTTGGAAAAATTTGAGACACACTTCCTAGTAAAATGTGATGATTGTTTTGACATTTTTTTACACATAATAATCTGGTTATGTATTATATCTTAAAGAAAGCTTATGTTATTTTCTTTCATATAAAGTCATTTGTATTTGTGAAATTTTTTCACCAAAATTCTGCATATGATCAAATGATAAAGAACTTTTCCACGTCACTTTTTAAGATTGACAGCGGTCAGAAATACAGAGGAGACCTTAATGATCAATTTTAACATGGCTGGCAGCTCTGGAATTTGGGGTTGAGCGCAAAGCTTAACTAGAGCACGTGACCCAAATGGCCTCTCTTAACCTTAATTTAGAAATCTTGATATTCTTATGGAAGAATGATGATTATAACCAACTAACCCGGAAAGGTGATCTCGATACATAATATCTGTCATAAAAAATACTCTTAAAGATAGATAGAAGGAGAGATGATGAGAGAGAGAGGAATATTTTGTAGCTATAATTTGTGCGTTAATTTTTTAAGGTTTTGTTCAATAAATCCCAACCAAACAATTTAGTGGGTGTAAATACGTTCGTATAGAAGCCCATATTATGGGTATAGTGTAAAAGCCAAGTTCTTTTAATTCTATTTAAACAAGTTCTTCTAAAAACTGGCCGCCGATGGTATAGATGAGTGACATTTGTTATGTTTGTGGCGCCCCTTGTTGGTGTAAGAGAGAAAACTGGCAGGAGAAGCCCATACTTTGCACAGGGAATTTAGTTTTCGCTCTACTTTGGTTTCAAATTAAATAATTACCCAGTAGACGCAGGTCACGTGGCATTGATTTATTTTCTTTTTCACTCGAAAACAATGTGCAGCGCTGACCCTTCCAGTTGGTAAGAAAAGTTTGAAACAAAATCGGTTTTTGGGGCTCGTAACTACGTTGTTTCATTTACAATATTGCAGAGAAATGTTTATAAAAGTCTACTCAGACCTCAGATGGTTAATTATATATAATGATATTTTGGGGTGGAAAACCAAGGATGAAAAGTGAAAAATCTGTGTTTAAATAATGCGTGGTCTTGACAAATTCAGGAGCCCCACTCATTTTAAAGTTGACCTAAAAAAGTCTGTGCACGTGAAGCTGTATATGTTGGAGGAAAGCGACGAAGACCCGGTTAGTCATAGATTGCCAGTTTGACATGAATACCCTATACTTAACATGGCGAAAAAAATCACTGATTGACACCGTTTTCTATGTGGGGAATCAAAACAAAGGAGCAAGGACGCGTGTCTTTTTGTGTTTGTGCAAATCCATTTCCTTTGACCGCGTCAACAATTTCTACCGGTTATCACTTGTGTCAATGTACCTCAGACGGACTGATACCAACACATTCATATTAAGCTTTTTTTTTTTGGGCTTTGGCTAATGCTACATTGCATATTGTAACCGATTAGATCAAGAAGGTTTTCTGCAAGTAATTTATGACCAGAGATTTTTATGTGGGTCTGTCATTGAACGACTGTAATACTTTGCCTGCCAGAACACAACAGAGGGCGTCCTGAATGTCAATATGTGAATCATAGGTCAATTCATCTATAGAGAAAATATGACATGGGTGCCAACAAGAGATTTCACAAATCAGGTGCCCTTAAAAAATATGAAAGTACTGATTTGGCCCTGATGTGAAGCCTTTCATCAAAACATCCCCCTCAAGATTAAGCTGAGAAAGTGTTTATTTGGTACAAAATTGTGACATTTTCAATTGCATATGGAGCAACTATGAAATCAGCCTGTTGTATATGGAAATAAATGCAACTGAAAATCATTTTTTTCCCTTTTAAGACCTTTCTGTAGCCAAATACAAGGTAAGCATATCATTGGAGTGTATAAGTATATTGATAATACTATTTATGACACAATATTTGGGGCCTCAAAAATCTGTAGCATTTATTAGATTTTTATTTATAATTACGAATGGTTATGGTTTACCTGAATAGACAGGGATAAAGAGAAATGAGAATTGTTTTCTGCGGTATATTTATTGTTTTGAGAAAATACTGTCCAAAATATAATTTTATATTATTTTTTGCATTCATTGTTATGTATGAACTATGGGGTGTATCACCACTGAAAATATTGCATTTTCTTCGTCTTAAAGGGCAATGGACACGGATGAGTGACTTTTCTTAATTTCTTACATTCGACCTCAAACAGTATCCTGATCATACGCAACCACAGATATTTCTAAAAGTGAACATCGGGAAAGTGTTAAATTGTCAAGGATAAATAGACCAAACTGACAGGCCCTGCTCCTGTTTCGCGAAACGAGTATCAGAGCTGGAGTTGGATTTGACCCCGTTTAATGACGTCAGAGTAAACAAGTTGTAAACACAGACTCATGCACACGTGGGCGCCCGGGCGTGGGCTTACCGCACACTCTGGTCTATCCTGTCGGTTTCTTTGTCTGAAAACTTAAAGCTATTTTGTTTGATTCTCCTGTCGGTTTTACGGTCGCCGATGGTGCATCCGTCGACAATACAGCGCATTATTATCGTTAATTTTAAGCACCAAATCAAGAAAAATTATGCCTTATGATACAAACAAGTACGACGCATATACGAGGAAGTCAACTGTGTAGTAATGCAAGAAAACTGGGCCACGCGCACGTCCGGTCCACGATCGACGATCATGACGCGTATCGAGTATTTGTTACTCGGAAGTCACTTCTGGGTCAGCTTGCCAGCGCGATAATCATTTCTTTTGGATTCCTTTTGAAAGCGGGTCCAAAAACATGATATTATGCCCAATTTTTATCAAATATACGGGTTTCTCATTTACGCTTCATGCAGATTTTACGTTGATACCAATACATACTATGAATGAAACAATTTTTGGTGGTATTAGAAGTTGTTTAAAGATGTCCATGGACCTTAAGTTTCATCTATATTCTGTCATTACATGTTTTTCTAATAAACAAAGGGCCAATCGGTAAGCAATTTGTGACTAGAAACCCTTAATTCTTATTGAAAAAAATTGGCATTTCAATTTCAACAACGGAGATACGATGGATATCAACGGAAAAAAACAACACAGGTAGGCCTTGAGCAGTACGTTAGCGTCGATTCAGGGCCCGAGTCAGGGGTGTCATTTCGATTTTCGTTCAAGGTGGGTGTGCGTATTCACACAGTGCGAACGAACGCATACATTGGTCAGTGAGCGAGTTGTTAGTATAGTTACGCGCATACCGTTGCGCTTGCCATGCCTCGGTTAGCGGCCTCATGCTTACGGGGTAGCGAGCGCGCACCGGGTAATTCCCGTTTCATAGCAACGACCGCGGACGTAGCCTCTCTGCCACAGTTTGAAGGGTACTAAGCATAAAGGTAAACACAAACCCCATAATAACTTTAAGAAAAAAAAATATGAGTTTTTAAAATTTTTAAAATACCGCGAAATTTCCTAAAATCTGTATTAAAATCACAGAAAAAACATAAGTGTACAGAAATTCAAATAAAAATAAGAATTAATACTATTTTACAAGTATTTTACTTCTCTCTTGACTCGAAAGAAGACGTTGTTTCGCTCTCCTCTCTAATATGCCTCGATGGCTCGCCCATCGAGGCAACAAAAAACAAAGACAGTTTGTATGTGATGAAGTTTTAAACACTTTTGTTGCGGCGAATTCGATCCTAGCCAACTAATTGCCTCAAGTTTCGAAGCGATTTACGACGTGGTTATCTCTAAGTAATCATATCGTTCGTATAGTGCAGTCAAAATCACAGTGGAAGATCCGTTTTATCCAGATGATAGTTTCATCATCCAGGTTGATAGGCATGGAATTCCTCTTGGGGACTTGTAGACTCACAGTCATCTATGATGTGGCTAATGGTTTTGGTCTCCACAAATCGCAGTTTGGTGATGGGTCTACTCCGATCTTGTGAAGAACGTTCTTTGTACGACCACGCCAGTTATGAGTCTGTTGAGGTTGACCCATGCTGTCCTATTCAAGGTCACAGCCTTTGATCTTGCTAGATGGGCTGTCAACAAACTGCTTTAGGTTCCAAGTAGAGGATGACCATTACTCATACAATCTGGTCATTGATCCAGATGATCGATAGGGATACTGTGACTGCAGTGTCATGGATTGGTATAGCACAGTGATTACGTGGATTCTCTGATCTCACAAGAGGTTGTGGTAGGGATAGGCTACCAGTCTTCCATCACTTCTTGGCGAGTTGATCGTCTGTGAAGGTTCTCCTTAACGTGTGCAGGAGCTATGCCGACGAATTGGAGGGATTCTACAGCCGTCGACAAAAGGCAAACACTACAAAGTCTCATGCTCATTCAGAACGACACAATTTGTGTGAATGTACGCTGGGACTCCATACTGGTTGGCAGCGTATTCAGCGGTTGGAGTATGCCAAGGCAACATGAGTATTGTTAAGGGGGTCAAAGGATGCACCCCATCCAGTCCTGGTGCAGCGTATTCAGCGGTGGAGTATGCCAAGCAAACAGTTGATGTATGTAAGGTGTCAACGGATGCACCCCATCCAGTTCTGCAAGCCTTCTGAGGAGGTTGACACGAGACTGCGTCTGGCCGACTGCATTGGTCCCAGGTGTGGTGTTGAAAGTAAGGCTGCGGTACATGTGACGCCAAAAGGTATCTGTGTGGGCATGTGAAGTTTTTCTCCATCTGGGTGATGTTTAGTTCTCGTTTGGTGCATCGTTTTGCAAGGTGGAAAAAAGAGCTGACGGTCTTGGGTTTGGTGAGTTTCAAGTGCCATCGGTTTGGAAGATATTGGTTACTGTGATTGATTAGGTCTTTATGCAACACTGTTTATAAGGACTCAAAGCAATCAGCAGCTAATCCAAGTGTCGTGTCGTTTGCGTAGGAGTACTGCGAGCAAAAAACATTCTCCCTTTGGCATATTGAGGTAGATGTTGAAGTAGACTGGATGCCAGGACAGAACATTGTGGGACACCCTTCCGAAGTTTGCGCTTTCTACTACGTTGCCCATTTGATGCCTCCACTGACGAAAGATCCTGTCTTGGATGAGAGCATATGAACTTACCAAGTTGACATCAGGGAAGATTTGAAGAGCTTGAGGTAGAGACTCGGGCCAGACTGTATCGTTCGCAGCAGTTAGGTCTATGAGACTGCTCCAAACTTATGCTTCTTCTGGAAGGCTGTCTCGAGGTCATTAACTAGTCTTGCGATCTGTCAGTTGTTGATGTAACTCTTCAAAATCCAGCTTGGGTGCGGGTTAGATTTGCCTTGACCGTATCATGATCCTGCCGCCAGCTAACACTTTTTAACGTTCCAGAAACGTTTCAAAACGTTTAAGTTTGGGACGGAAACGTTTCAATGATGAAAAACTTTTGGCAACGTAAAAGGTAGACACTTTTTTCGTTCTAGAACCGTTTTACAAGAACGATTTGAAACGTCCTTGAACGTTACCAAAACGTTCCGAAACCTGGTCGGAAACGGCATTGGTTTCAAAACGTTGAGGAGGAGGCAAGGAAACGTTTGGAAGCGTTTTCAAACGGTTTCTACAAACGTTCCGTAACGGTGCTATAACATACATTTTTCTGGTTGCCAGCACATTGGAAAAGTGCTTCTACAAAGTTTGTATATAAGCACACTTTTTTCGGGTTGCCAGAAAACCGTTTGTATGCCAAGAATGTTTGTTAGTTCCGCCAACCTCTGCCTACGTTTGAACATGTTTATTTGTCCAGGATTTTGTATTTGTAAACATAGGTTTTTCCAAAAAATCGATATGAAATAATTTTATTATATTCCATTAATGTAATATATAGCGTTGGCCAAAGAGTAGGCCTACATAAAATAAGCAGTTTGTGCTTTGGTCGTGTTATAACATCTAGGTTAAATTTCTTTGAAGGTGGTAATGAGCAAGGAACATGTTATGTGATATTAGTTGATGTTTTGATTAGGCCTATTTTAGAATTTGTGAGAAAAAATGGGATATGGATGTTGCTATGTCAGCTGTGGTGGGTCGTCTGAATGTATGATAAGTAGAAAGAATGATATAAAACCTACCGGTAGTTTCAAAATACTACCTTCTTCCCTTATTAATGAGCTGAGCTTGCTGAATACGAATGGTTATACGAGTGTTTAACAGTGTCCAAGCGTGTTGTTGAAATATGCAAGGGCAATAGGACCATGTTACCACGGGCGCAGGAATCATATGTATCTGTAGTGTATTGTTGTCAGATTTGAATAGGCGCTACCGAAGTAGGTATGCTATTTGTATAATGGCAACCCAATATTGGCTGCTTAGGATTGGCGCTTAAGAGCAGCCAGGGGCTCGAGGAGGTGAGAGATATGATAATGGTGGCCTCAGTAATTAAAACACGCTTGTGTACACGGTCTTTGATCTGATTATATTCACTGTCTAGACTCGATAGTAGGAAACCACGTTATTGGGACATGGTGTCAGTCCTCCAAGGATATGTAACAGTGAATTTAAGAGCATATTACACGAGGTTACCGTTACAGAGTGGTTGAGACTGAGTACGTGTGCGTAACTCGCATCAACAGTTCGTCGCTGGAAACCGAAGCCAAGCTCAAGTCTGAACTGGTGTGCCTCAAGGAGCCGGGGTAAATAAAGGACTATAAAAGTACACTTAAGGGGTAGTGTCAACCTGGTGCTTTTGGTTTTTACACCGATTTCTGATTTTGCACCCAGTAAACATAAAAAACTGTGCTTTCTATAGTTAACAACAAAGGTTATCCATGCAGGACCAATCTTGAAGCTGTATTTTTGCCGATTTTTGTTTTTAAAACAGCTTATTTGACCATTTAAAGTCACAAAAAACGCTTGATCTAAACGGCGGAATTAAGCACATATCACGCCGTCAGGCGCACGGCGCACCAACGCGTTCGCGCGGTGAATATTTGCCTGCGTATGAAGCGTGCGCGGTTTAAGTACTTTGCGCGAAGCATCTGGAAAAAAAAAACAAAAATATATTTGAAAAGGTAAACATTTAAAAAAGGGGAAATTAAAAAAAAAGATGAAATTTCAATTTCTTCTAATTTCTGGATTTAGAGACAAAACTATGTTGATTCAATAGTGCATAAGGATGTATTTGATTCATTGCCACAACAACTCAATTTTGAAGTCAAAGAAAAGATTAAAGTTTTTTTTTTTTTAAATGAGAAAGACACAGCTTGAAATGGCTGATGAAAAGTCACTTTTTACTTAAAACCATGGATTTTCTCAAGTGCAATTTCGCAAAAATTTGGAAACTTTTAGACAAGATAACTTCAAAAATACCGAAGTAAAAGGTAAGGGGTAAGTTTCCTACGATAGCAATTGGTCTTCTCCAGGGAAGGGTTTATCAATTTTTCATTTTTTCGATTCTAATTAAAGATATTCTCCAATAATAACACAAATTGTGGAAAACGAAAAGTTAAAAAAGTCACACTTGTTTGGACCTTTTCCCTTATATTTCGAAAGTAAGTCTATTGTAAAAAAAAAAAAAAACGTCACTAGACAAATTTGTCTTGTTTCTAAAAAATAACATAAGAAATCATGAAAATTCAAAAAATTCAATTGTTTGTTATGCTGTCTGAAATTTTGGGGCAGGGCAAAATCGTTTTGTGTTTTTTAGATTTTTCTCCAATACGGCACGTTTACATTAATTATTATATCTTATCTGATGCCATTCATCGGGTTCCATCGTCCCAATTTTCTTTCTAGAAATGTTATAATTTTATATACAATAATCAAATATTTGCAAAGTTAACAAAACAAAATAGCTACTCGGGAAAATCAAGGTTCAACCTGCTTAAGAGCAGAAAATAGTGTGTATTCCATAACATGAGAGAATTATGTGTTAGAATATTGTGCATTTACTACTGTAAGCTGTACTCACAAGTTTGT
This sequence comes from Ophioderma brevispina, assembly GCA_023653785.1. Lineage (NCBI taxonomy): Eukaryota > Metazoa > Echinodermata > Ophiuroidea > Amphilepidida > Ophiodermatidae > Ophioderma > Ophioderma brevispina. The sequence continues at coordinate 102,283 of JAMKCH010035767.1, forward strand.
AGGCCTGAGTGAGAGAGTACAACGTAGTAGCGTCGGTAACTAACCAGAGTAACTTTGCCCGACCTTGTTAAATCCGGGAACTTGTGGCATAACTTCCCATGATACGCGGGAGTTGCAACGGACGAGCGCGGCGCTGTTCATACCCACAGCTGTAAATCGCAGAAAATACTACCAGATAATTGATTGACCGTGTTGATAACTTTCTGATACGCGCTATTACGCCCGTGTGACTTCCTCTGTGGATCGAGTAGTGAGGGAGTTAGCACTTGATAGCGTGTAGAAAAAAAAAAAAAAAGAAAAGTGTAAACCATTAAATCTGTGGTTGGCCTCTCTGGTGGATTGAGTAGCTGGAGGGGTTAACACTAATGTAAAAATCATGGATTTCCAAATACCAGCCCACCCACAATGAATTGCAAGGGAATTACAGAGATACATGGAAACCAATTTAAAGAATCTTATGAAGATTCGTTACAGTACAGAAGGTTACAACAAAAGAGGGTTGCAAGATTCAAGTTGCTATGCTCAAGACCTTGATGGGAGCAGATTGTAGGAAAATACTGAAGGTCTTAAACTTTCTGATTGATGAAAAGTTGGGATGTTAAGGAGGTCTTAAAGGCTCTCGATGACCATTTTATTGTAAAGCACACTGCGTTATTGGCAGATACCGTTTATGTCAAGCAAGTCAACAGCCCAAAGAATCGATAGAGCATACAGTTGGATCGTTTTGAGACATTAGCATCAACGGCAAGTTCGGAGATCCGAATAGAAGAAAGAAAATGATTCAGAGATCGTTGGTGTTGGGTGTCGAGGAAAATTAGTGCATTCGGGCAAGATTATAGACAGGAGGAAGGCAGCTCTCTGAAGACTGGCTATAGATGAAAATCAGAGTGAGTGAAAAACTACCATCGTCAGTTAAAGGCCATATCGGGAGGCAATGAACATGAGGTAAATTATACCAGAAATACCAGAAACAAACGAGAAAAAGGCAAGTCACAGACGAAACGAAGCACCCACGAAGCAACTAAAGTGGTAAATTTTGTGGCTATACCCATGTGAAAGACAAGAAACTGTGCCATGCTTATGGAAAGACCATGTAGCAAATGTCATAGACTACATCACTTCAGCAGCGTTTGTCTCAACCAGAAGTCTGCTGTAAAGTATGTAGAGGAAAGAGAGAAAAGCAGGATCCGAAATGTCGTCATCATCCGTCACACGAGTATGAAGATCTCAAATTGGTAGAACGAATGAGGACCTTTTATGTCACACAGGGGGAAAAGACGCCAAGTTACTTGCAACCATGGGTAATGGGAGAGGTGGCTCAGTAAGGATGTGCAACTGAGGAGTCTTTAGAGATAGACACCGGCGCCAACGGTGACATAATAACAAAAGCGGTCTGCAACGGATACAGAACAAGTTAGAGAAAACCAATAAGTTGAGAATGTATGATGGCACCATCATGACTCCACTGAGCAAAAGCAAAGATAAAGATAAAAGAATCCAAGATGGAAAGAAAAGAAGTACAAAATGGACTTGTCGTAGTAGATGACGCCAATTGCCAACCATAATTGCCGAAACAGCTCTTGCAAATGACCTTGTAAAGGTTCCAGGAGGAGAAAATTCATGTCAGTAAAACCACGGTCCCTCCCCCCCTCCCCCCCCCCCAATGAGGTGATGAAGCCGCATCACAGTAGAAGACTTGAGGAATGAATTCATGAAGTCGTTGAATGCACTGGATTGCTTTGAAGGCAAATACACATTCATCTGGACACCACCGTCAAACAGTAGTGGTTTACACCCACCTCGTAAGGTGCCGTCGCCCTTCAGGATCAGACTGAAGTCGTCGCTTGATGAGATGGAAGCACAAGGGACTTTATTGCAAAAAGTTACGGAGCCCCCTCCTGGGTCTCCAGTCTAGTCCTAGTGAATAGAGGGGATAAGCTCAGAATCTGCTTGGACCCGAAGGGACTTGAATACAGTATTCAATATGCCACTATCCAATGGCCAACCATAGAAGAATCTACCGGATAGTGCACAATTGCTAAGCATATTTAGTGTACTAGATGCTACGTACACGGCTTTCTTTGCATGTTGAAATTGGATGAGAGGTTGACTAATCTGACAGTTTCACACACCTGATGGTCGGTATTGTTGAAAAGAATGCAATTCGGCTTGCAGTGCACCAGAAGAGTACCAAAGCGACAAGACCAGAGCCTAGTAAGGCCTACACGGTGTCAAGTCAGTCGCGGATGACATTTAAGTATATGGTATAAAAAAGGGAAACAATTCAAGATGCCATCCTGGACCATAATGAGAATCTAAAATCCCTGATGAAGAGGTGACACAGAAAGGGCTAAGATCAAAAACAGGAAAGCCAAAATAGGTAGAAGAATGTGAATTTAGGGACACCCCATTTCAAAGTGAGGGTTTGAAACCAGACAGTTGACAAAGTAAAAGCAGTGAAAAACATGCCAGCCCCACAAAAAGAAACGATTGTAAGACGTTTCTTGGGATTGTGAACTACCCTCAGGAAGTTCACTACCAGGGCTGGTGACATGTTGTGAGCCGCTCGGAGATGACTACTCAAGATGTGGAGTAGTGGTGTGGCTAGAGCACATGAAGAAGCAATGAACAAGATCAAGGATGCAGTAACCAGTTGACCCAGTTCTACAGTACTTTGACCCGAGAAAGAGTTATTTTGCAAGCTGATGCATATGAAAAAGGATTAGGTGCTGCACATAATGGCAGGGTGGCCATTCCGTTGCATATTTCCAGTCGAGAATGACTGATCCCAGAGACTCGTTACGCCAAATAGAAAAGGAACTTCTTGCTAGTTTGTTTGGGTAGAGCGCTTCCATACTACACCATACGGAGCACGTAGGATACAAATTGATCCTAAACCGCTAGAATGATACAGCGGAAACCGCTACAAAGAGCTCCAAAACGACTACAGAGCTGCTCTTGCGCAGTCCAGTTTATGATTATGAATAGTTACACACCAGGAAAACAAATGTCATTGCAGACACACTCAGTAGAGCGTATTTGCAGAAGTGATGAGTAACACAGCAGACGCAGAACATGAGCATAGTGCATATTGCTTGAATTCACCGACTAGAGGACAGCATTATAGCAGATATTGCGAAGTACTACGAGGAAGATGCCAGAAATTGCAACATTTACAAGATGATATATCATGCATGGCGGCCACATGCAAAGAAAAAGTTCCAAAGAAACTTGTTCCATACTTCCATATCCGTGAGAGCTAAACCACGGACAACGGGATGATTACACAAGGGGGAGAAAGAACAGCTTCTTATGCCCCAAAGCCCGCACGGAAGGAGAAGATGATGGAATTAATTCATTCCTCACATCAAGGAATCCAGGCAAGTGTCAAGAGAGCACGCGAGAGCGTTTACTGGCCTGGGATGTCGGAACAACTGAAGGACTTTAATATTGGAGAATGTGAGATCTGCCTAACAGTATTCAGACAAAACAGCAGAAAAAGAAATATTAAACCTCACAGCTACTGATTTAGAACATGGGCTAGGTTTGGCAGGATAATTTTCCATTAGATGAAAGAAGCTATTTAATACAGTGGATATTTGTCCAACTACTGGGATCGATCACTTTCGACATGAAGGTCAGAGACGTCATACATGCAGAAAGGCCAATTTCGCAGACATGAATTACCACGACGTGTTGTATCAGACAATGGTACACAATTCAGTAGTGAACAGTTAGTAAGTTCTCCCGTAAGTGGGCTTTTGAACACTTGGTCAACCTCGTCGCGGGCTATGCTCCGAGTAACGGCAAGTCAGAGAATGCCGTCAGACTGCCAAGCGGCTTCTAAAGAAAGCAAAAGCAGACAACAAAGATCCGTATCTGGCGATACTTGATTTCCGAAACTCGCCGGGCCAAGACCAAGATGGTTATCAGTCCTGTGCAGAAACTGATGAGACAGACGAACTAAAACACTGTTTACTCTTCCAAAACCAAAAGTTGCTGAAAACCGGAAGTACACAAAGATCTTGGCAAATAGAAAATAAAGGACAGCCAAGGCCAAGGACAGTGTGAGAGATGCGAACATTTCAAGACAAATCAGTGGTCCATTCAAGCCAGGATTATAGAAACGTTGCCACACAGATCGTACGTGGTTCAACTCTATAATGGCAGGAAACTACGTCGCGACGAACTCGGGAGAACTTGAAAAAAGCATCGCAATCAAGTGCCAAAATTCTATAGGAGTGATGACGGACTTGAAACAACACCTAGGGGAAATCAACCATTGGCCAATATCCAAAAGAAGCAGTGATTCAAAACACCACAGAACCAACCAGCACAGAAGTCAGCAAGTCAGCAGGACAACACCAGCATGGACAGCACGCCAGAGGTTTGAAAACCAGAACTGGAAGAACCGTGAATGTGAAAAGCACCTGCAAGACTACCAAAGAAACTTAGATACACAAAAACACTTACAGCATAGATAGGGACAGGCCATGTACATTTCAGCTTAAAGGAATAGTGTAAGTGTGTAAATTAGAATGAATAATGGCATTGCAACAAGTAAAGTAATACACCAACAAAACAACTATTGGATGAAACACAGAATTAGTCACCGTACAGTAAATTAAAAGTTAAACAGCTAGAGGTAGAGGAGCAGTGCAAAAATTATGTATTTTCAGCGCATTTATTAAGCTTTTCCATTGCAGATTGTGCTCTACTAAAATTAGTTGTGATTTATGAAAATTTTGAGTTTGGGTCGCGCATTGCACTTCAAATATTCTCTGTATGTGGCTACATGAGTGTTGGGAAACTACGCAAACAATACGGGTTAAGAATTACACCTCTGATATACCCAACACCAGAGTTAGAGTTCTGAAATCGGCCACCTCAGATTCTATGCAAATGGTAAAGTAGCTACTTAGGCTATAGTAAAAGTAGATTTATAATTGAAAGATTTGTGGTTAAAGTTTGCAAAGAAGTTAAAGCATTTTACACGCATTGTACAAGAAACTTGGACTATAAATGAGAACAGGACTCAATGATTTAACATCAAAGGATAAATATTATTATATTTTCCATTTGAGCATTAACAGCCTCACAAAGTTGGTGAGCTACAGATAATAGACTCTGATAAAGAACTTATCCAAAGAACCTTATACAAATTTAAAGGTTATGCAGCATTGAACAGAACTCCTTAAAAGAGGGAGGATGTAGTGTATTGTTGTCAGATTTGAATTAGGACTAATAAGCTTAGGTAGGTATGCTATAATGGCAACAATATTGGCCTGCTTAGGATTGGCGGCTTAAGAGCAGCCCGTGGCACTCGAGGAGAGATCTGAATGGGGCTCAGTAATAAACACGCTTGTAACGAACGGTCCTTTGATTGTTCTATTCACTGTCTAGACTCGATAGTAGGAAACCATTATGTGACCACTATCGAAGAAGAGTATAGCCATGTGTGGGTTGTTCTCCTAAAATTAGTGCGTTGTATCCAGGAGATATACACCCTTAGAGTGAGTCGATGCGAGTACAAGAAGTATGTCTATTATGTCACATGTGAGAATCTTCAGTCTAGAATAAGTATACATGGTTCTTTTTGTTAACCAGACATGACAAGAGCAAAATTACAAACCGAGCCATCCAAAATGGTGATGTCGTCTTGACCGTTGCTTTGTCGCCCGTTTGTTTATGTGGTGTGAAAACATGACACGGGCATGACCTAACTGTTACCACGATGGAGTCAGATTCAATGATCGTGCCAGTCGCGTCAGAGGCAAAACGGGTATGCGACGCGGTCATAAAAAACATTAACATGGGTGAGGATGGAGTGACTGATGAAATCATTATTAAAATTCGAAAATAAATGATGCGACGATGTACATGAAATAAAAAATTATAATGATGGTGGTATATGGATCCATTTAGTGGATACGGATAAGGTGATCCGATATGGAATGAGATGAAGCAGACTTTACATTTATTGGCCCTACGCGATCATATTACTTATTATTTATTATGATTGTTATTATTATTAGTAGTAGCTATAATGGAAAAAAACATACAATACAAACAGAATGCATTTTCAATCGTCCAGTTACATTGAAAAACGTTTTGGGAACGTTGCGGTTTCATCTCGTCAAGTTGGTTGTAAGTTGGTTCTAGTGAATGTTCTGGAAACGTCGTAGTTTCGTCTTAATGAGCATCAGATTTTTGGTTGATTATCAAAGGTGAGTAAATAGTTCGACAAACGAAATTCGAATAACCAATTTGTAATACGAATGTAAGTCAGTTTTAGAAACGTGTTTACAAGGTTTCTAGCAAAGACGGAACCAAAGTAGAACTATGGGAAACGTTTCAGAAAACGTTTCGTGGTTAGCTGGAGCGAGTATCAGTCGATCAAGCAGCTTAGAGATGTGAGATAGTAGCGAGAGGGGTCTGTAACTCTTGGTGGTCATTGCTGGTTTCTGGGACTTCAGGATTGCAATGACCTTGAAAGTCTTCCATCGGGAGGGAATAGTGACCCCAGTTCCCATGCAAGTGGAAAGGAAGAGTGTGGAGCATTCGCACATGCTTCAGGTGCAATATTATTCAAGAATCTGTACTATGGATGTATGTGGGCATTGCCAGGACCAGATTTCATTCTTGAGAACTTATTCTAGGGGTATCTCATGGTAGGTGAATGGTTGGGACATGGGGCGGACGGTGGAGAGGTTTGTAGAAGATGTTTTATCTTGCATTATTCACAGCACGCGAGTGGGGCCCCCGCCGTGGAGTGTGGTCTGACACTTTCCATGTTGACAAGTACTGAAGCGATGGAGTTTTCAGAAGAAGACAGGAAATGCTTAGTGGACAAAAGCTACGTCCGGTGAGCTTGGTGATGGTGTTCAGGCCTTGCGGCTTGAGTGCGTAAAGTTGATATTGGATATCTCTCATCCCATCTGGGGGTCTCTTTTTGGCCAAGAGTCCAGTAGATGGTTGCCCTTTGCTATTATCTTCAGTATCGCAGTTGGTATTACAATCGCTTTGTTAATAACTCGTCGAATTCAGCTGGTCCAAGGGGGGTTAGGGGTCTTCTGCCTCTTGGAATGGAATGTCAGCTGACTGATGGAGCATGGAGCAGAAGTCAGAATATGCATCGTTGATGTTAGATGAAGCAGGGTTGGCAGCGTGGGATGACAGGTCGATGGTGAGTTGTTTGTTGAATTGGCCAGGTGGCTTTCATGAAATTCCATATTTCGGTCAGCAGGCTGGAGATCGTGGACAGTGATGTCAACTGGCGGACCAGGATAGGGCAATCACCTGATCTAGGAAATCTAGGCAGGACCGTTCTGGAGCAGGGGGATCGGTGTAGATGCGTGGATGTGTGCAGGTGGGACAGGTCCATGTCCACATGATGCTTGAATAGAAGGCAGGTGGATCCTTACCATCAAACAGCAGTTGGAGGTCTTCGGAGTTCAATCCATTCAAGAGCCACTTTGCCATTCTTGTTCAGTGGTGGAGTATCAATGCGTATTTCTACAGTTGAAATCTCCGAGACGAAGGAAAAGCGCCGACTGAACTACTGAGGAGTTGAAGTCTGCCATCAGCTGGTGTGGGTTATGGATGTTGTGAAGTGGCGTTCCATGCTTAAAATTTTATCCAGATGGCTCGGGGAATTCATTGAAGATTGCAGGGTTGATCTCACTTGTAGCTTGCCTTCACATAGGAAGCGATCCCATGTGTTGTGCGGATGAAGCAATAAGGTCAAAACCTTCGATTTGCGGCTTCTCTCCATATTCACAGTGAGTTTCTGGAGGAGGATGATATTCCCTCCGTTCGCCCCTGGAGAGCTGTAAGTTGATGTCACGCTTAGCATTGGTGAGACCCTCAATGTTCAGCTGCAGGATACAACCTTTGGTGCTTGCCATAAGGAAAGTTCCACTGTGAGTAGCTCAGCCGTCTAGAATTGAGGGTGGGTCTTCAAGATGTTCAATGTGGTGTTTTAAAACACGATGTTTGGACTTAGTTGTTAATCAGTTAGCCACAACGGGTGATGTGACATTAACGAGAAAACAAAAAAAAAAACAAAAAAAACACCAATGGCCGCCGCGAGAAGGCTTCAACATGAACCCACTACCTAAAACACGATTAAAGAAATACACGCTGTGGCATGGACGTTTGACAAATCAGTACAACGAACTGTACGGGCATGTTTACACCTGCGACCCCAAATCACAGGGAAGAAGCCACAGGCTTAAGTCGCTGCAAACTGAGCGCCCTCTTGGTCTTAATTACCGCCGAGACATAAATTTGACACTACTGTTTTCATATTTCCATGTTTATTTGACCCCTGTGCATTTTTTTCCTGTTTCACGCCATTGAGAAAGAATTCGGCAGAATTCGAAAGCTTGGGCAGGGTCGACCCCATGAGCTAGTCTTGTATATCTGTAAAAGAATATTTATAATTTTAAATCGCTCTGATATATTTAGAGATCCGACCTTCTACCAAACATGATCTGTGGCCGCCCATGTTTCTTGTGGACACTATAGATATATTATATATATATATATTTAGATATATATATAGATATAGATATATATATATATATATAATATAGATATATAATTATATATATATATATATAGATATAATATTCAGAGGCTAAATCTAGATTTGCGCGCCCAATTAGAGATAGGGTGCCACACCATACACAGGGCCTATAAATCTCCTATTTAGTTTGTTACAACTTGTAAATTATTACATAAACCACCGGTCGTTCGGTCCATCCCTCTGTCGAGTTTCGACCAGCGATAAACCGGAACTCTCTTACATTGCACCTTTGGCCTTGTTCTATGCCCCCTCAAAGGTGTTATGAGTCTCATTTGAAAATTCCCTCGGGGAAAGTGGAGACTTATTTAAAGGTGCCCTTTAAAACATAAAAAGTTTCTCTATTTCATATTCATCAAGGATATCGCAAGCATATGAATCTAAATTGCCAAAATGTAAATTGAAAACCGATATACCATTAGACGAGGACCATAATTGATGTGGATTACAACAGCACATATATTACTTACACATAGTATCTGGAACAGTAAAGAAACTGTATGGAAAAGAGTGCAGCAGAGGTCAGTTTGCAGAGAAATGAGAAAAATAGAAGCACAAAACCCCCCGCCGCGGAAGTGCAAACCGCTATCCTATAAAAACGAGAATTTGAGCGTAATTTGTGTAATTTTGTGGCGGATATTTTGTCCTGAGATTTGCTTTTGGTATC
>JAMKCH010035768.1:0-13724 GCA_023653785.1 Ophioderma brevispina
GGTGTGCCACTACTTTTGACAAGATGCGTCTGCCACTTGCATGTAGGCAGTTCAATAATTCAGTCCTAGTCAACATTCATGACAGGTCTGTTTTGATGGTTAGGGACACAGACCAACAAAACAATTTTATTGGTCGTCCAAGTCTAATATTATTCCTTGTGTATATGTTGTTTTTCCTTTACAAAATTCATTGATGGCATGAGCTAAAGAAGATCCGAACAATCAACGTATGGAATATGATAAAAACATAAGTGCTATAGTTTTAATGTTTGGATCACACCCATATGGGGCTACTTCGCAACACAATTGCAAGTTAGGACCTGTGGCAAGTAATGCCACTGCGCAAAATGCAACAAGGAGCCAGCGGTTTGGGTGGCCTACAAGCCCGGTACCGTCACTCCTCTTACTGTGGGTACACATGCTCGTTCGTAGGATCTCGGAAAAAAAAGGCGTTTTCCTCAATCAATTCGCGAATTTTATTTTCACGATATAGAAAAAAAAAAAGGGTTACATTTTCCTTTTCAAAGTGCGCGCAATTTGAAAAGGGTTCAGTACAGTGGCGTGGTCGCCAGAAGAAAAACCCGTATTGAGGGACCGTTTTTGAGTGATTTTGCCATGGATTAAACAACAATATGTACAATTTTCAATTCAAATCTTTAGCTGACGAACATATAGCGTTATTTTGTATTCGTAGAGATTCCTTTGTCATTGCGCATGGTTCATGAAATGCACCTTTTGTGTCATAATACATCGATTTTATTGTTGACTGTATTCTCCATAGTTCGCGTTTTGTTGAAAAGGGTGATAAATTAAAATTCCTTCATGATTCGCGAAAAAAAAGGGGGTATATTTTATTTTAGCCCTAAAATTCGCGATTTTGCACAACAAAGGGGGTATTTTTTAAACCAAGATATGCGAAAGGGGGGTGTTTCAATTCCTACGAACGAGCAGGGTACCCGACAATAGAGAAGTGAAGGTACGGCTTCAAGGTAACCAAGGTATACCACTTTAGTCAGTGGTTTTAAGAGGGCTTCCCAAAGACTTGCCGTCATTTGGGAAGCCCAACTCAAAAACCACTGACCTAGCCTAGGCTTGTGGTTTCGTACTATTTGATGCATTTTGATGCTGATTCCCAAAATTCCTCACCAAGTGAACAACGGTTCAAATTTTTTAAGGGGAACATTGAACAAATCTCTCTGAGTGACTACGTCGTCGCAAGGTTCAAAGGTAAGAATTCTGAAGACCAGGAGGCTGAATCACTACAAAAGCCCATAATTGCAAAGGCACAACAAGACAATAGCAAAAATCTTGTGCAGCAGCAGCACCAGGCTTTACAGTATTTCCCTTTCCTCTGCACAGTGACCAGTGCCACTGGACTTGGCAATCATACTGAAAGCAGAGATCCTGTCCAATTCCAATTTTCAATCACAATATTGAGAGAATTCCAGGTTTGGGGATTCAATTTCAGATGACATGTAGCTGATATTTTGCCTCGCTATCCCATCACTTTCTCGTAACAGCAGAAGGATAATACAATCCTCCCATTAAACCGTACATTAACACTTGCCCACACAAAAAATGGTAAGAAAATTCATGTGTTAAAAAAAAAAAAAAAAAAAACAAAAAAGAATTTTGCACAAATGTCCATAAATTCTCCCACGATTTCACTTTGCCCCTTCATGGTTCCTTTCAAGACTGCTGCATGTCCAAAGTTCAGGTTCAACCGGCCAATTTGGTTTGAAGTATTTACTATACACACCAGAATGTTGTATTTGCAGCATGATTGAGACCAGTAAGTACATGCCAGGTAAGTTAATAAAGGGTGTCTATTCTATTTGCAGCACCACAGGGTGGCTTTAGGGGTCATGGTTCAAGGCTTATAGGTGACAAACATTTTGTACAATCGGTTGAAAAAATATAGTTATTAGAAAATGCAGTTACAAAGTTATTCATTTCAACTGCCACCACCCAAATCACACTTCTCCCTCCATCCAAAAATATAAATCATTGCCCTTTGCTGGCCAATAGTAAAGCATATTTGAAATTTGTGTCTTTAAAATGTCAGCAGTGCACACTTAGAGGTACATCCCCACTACTCAACCCAACGCTCTATAGTTAAAGGTGTGTGTGTGTCAGTAGAAAAACATGACTTAACAAGTAGTTTTCTTTCACACATACACACAATTTTATCACTAGCACAGAAACTTCTTTTCCGTCCACGACTGATTTCACGACACAATGCATTCATGAGCATGCTCAGTTAAAATGATCTTAATAAAGACTTACTTAAAATGCATGCAATACGCTAAGCGAGACCTGGTGTGTAATAAAGAATTACAAAATTAGCAAAGTTTTATGATCCAATTTCAAAATTTTTTTTTTCCTTTGGTGGTATTGTAAACAGTTTTTTACCTCACAAACGTAACCAGCACAGTTGTGAAATAAAGAAATCAAGATATTCGACTTTCAAATAGTGGACCTTTGATTAATTGGGTCAGACTTAGTGTAGGTAGGATCATGGGTTACGGATATAGGACAACCAGAGAATTACCCAACCCTTACCCGTAACCATGATCCACACACAATACAAGCTTGGGTCAAGTTCAAAAATACAGTGTGAGTAAACACATGTGGCTTGCATGAAGGCATTTAATCTCACTGAATGTGTAGTAGGATTATAAGTGAGGAGAAACAAAACTCAATATTTCATGTACTGTATCACTGAGACAGGTCAGAAATATGTTACTTGACACAGGTATGTAAAACTTTACCCAGGGTTGTCATAAACGTACTAAAAGCCACTGCATCTAGGTTAATACTAATATCACCCTCTGGATGACAGGTTTGTTTAATTATTTGCTGCCATCTCATTTGAAAGTTAATAGGCCCTTAAGGAATCAATAGGGTGTCTGGATGTGGTAGTGGGCTTTGGTGTCGTCTTGAGCTGATCGGGTGGCTTCGGCTTGATGATCGGCTTCACTGGAGTCCTTCAGGGCTCTGGAAAAAAGAAGAATGAAAGCAGCAGACAAGGTAATAAAGTAAACTTTAAGTGGTCATGAGTGTGTATATTTCAAATAGGAGGTGATAGGCATGCCGGGGGCCAGTTGAAGCCGTTATGGGTGATCACCCAAAGCGTGTGAGCTAAGAGGCCATGTACTAATACAATTTTGGCTTGTTATTTAAATTTTCGAGCTCCAGCGCTGGGGATTACTTATCTCCTTCACTAAAATTAAAACAAATTATCTTACCACGAAAGCTGTCCCACTGAAAAGAGTCACATATTTAGGAAAAAGAATAAAATGTGCAACTCATATTTATTTCAGAATATCAGTGACAATGGTATAACACATAAACTCACATGCTCAAGCGAACAAATGGAGCTAATGATATTAAATAATCGGCTCGGAACACACTTCACATTCTTTTACATCTGCGTCTATTGTTAATGTGTACGCAGTTGAATAGACTTCGAATGATGTGTCCTTGCCGCAATTGGGTAATTCTTTCCTCGTTCGCGATAAAAAGAAATCTTGTGATTTCTAAGTGTGTTCAATTAACTTGACCATATGATTAATATTATTTTTTTCGAAAAGAAACATGTAAAGGGACTAAATTCATGAAAGAAAAGTCCATGGCAAGGGATGACCTAATTTGTGCCTAACCTAGGATCGCAAGTTATTGTCTTTAAAAACACTATTTCTATTCAATTTACCAAGACAGCCAATGGTATTCAGCGGACCTACATTTACAAAATTCCATGAGCGATAGGGTGAGTATGGTGCCCTTTTTAGAGGTATGAACAGTACTAAGCCTTCAATACGGCGAAGTCATAAACAACTGAGTATAGCTTGAAATCTTTTCAAACAGTGTAGGCAGTAACAATGGACCTGCATACCCCTGTTGAGAAGTGATATGAAGTGTGCTCTAGGTTGATTGTTGGAAATATATTAGCTCTATGGTGGGCGTGAGTTTACGTTTACTATGTCACTGCCATTCTGGGAGTAAATTGAGTGGACATTTTATTCATTCTTCTAAAATAATGTGCACTCTTTCATGTTGGGATACAGCTTTTCCTGGGTTACAGAATATTTTTAAAATTTTAGTGAAGAAGTAGTGATCCCAGCGCTGGGAGCACGAAAAAAAGACTTGTTAAAATCACGCAGTATTCATGGCGTATAACTATGAGTTGAGTGAAAGTCCAAAAAGGAAGACAGGCTCAGCCTAAGACCAGCAGAATGGCATGACCAGGGATCTGTTCCCCAAACTCATCGTAACCCTAGTGTATACCAACTCAGCATAAGTTCCTACATAACAGGACCTTACCTACCGCTTACACAGTGCTTTGGACAAAATATTGGTTCACTCAGGCAACGACATAGTATACAACTAGATTTAGACTGAGTTTCGGGGGAAACAGGATGTTTAAATGACCAAAAGAAGATAATGTGAAAAACAGACAAATACGCAGGTGGAAGTGGAAGGGTGGGGAATCACCCTTGAATTCCACAAAAACGGCAAAATATCAACTTTTTTTGTGCCGAATCTAAAAAAATTAAACGTTTCAAAATTTAGAGAAGAAAAATGAAAAAAAATAAAAAAATTAAAAAAATTTAAAAAAATGGTAAAACGGAAGTTAGTTAGGTCCACTTTTGTGAAATCCTGCACCCCCCTAAATAAATCCTGTGTATTGCATTGCAAACACTGAATCCCTTACCATGAAAGGCAAATCAAGAGTTGGGTTTACATTGTGCTTATTACAGCATTATTATTTGATAATCTGATAGAGGAAGTATGATAGTGGAAGTAAACAGTGTATTTAAAAATGAGAACTGCAAAAAATGTCTACTTCTTTAAAGATAAAACCCAGATATCAAAGGAAGTCTCATAAAAAGACTGTTTCATTGGACGGCGTTCCCCCCTCGCTTCCCTCCACTCTAAAATAACCAGAAGAAACACAAATAACGGAGCGGCCGAGCTTTGAAAGTCTCTAGTTTTCGAGTTACCCCTCCCCTCGGTACAACAAAACACAACCACCTTATTTGAAGGTAAATATATGCGATTTACAAAATGGTGGTTGTGGTTGAAAATTATTGGTGGCAGTATTGATTTCTAGGCCGAAAAAAATGCATTTGGGCTGCAAATTAAGACAAAATTATTATTTTTTAATTTTTTTTAAAGTAAAAGATTACAATCTTATTTTTTTGGTATCCTTTTGTAGATATAGGTTTTTATGTTGCATTAAAGGGTTCAGGTAATACGCGTTGTGGGGAACATGTGATAAAAAAGATGTTTTTTTAGGGAAAGAAGTGAAGTGATTTTTGGGGCGAACATTCGAGACCATTTATATATTGTATAAACTGAAACTATCATATAAATGTCGAAAATGAGTAGTATGATCATGCTTAAAATTTGTTTTGCTTAAGAAAATTAATAAAATTTTTGATTTTTTTAATATTGTGTTAATGATATTTTATCTCAAAAACATGATTTTTGACCAAAAAAAAAAAACCACACCCTGCCACCAAAGTTTTCACCACAATCATCATTTTTTTCCCGGTATACACCTGGGTTAAGAGAGGAGTATTGAGGTAAAGGGCCTTACCAAGGGCGAAACACAAAGTGCCACCAAAGTTTTAGTCACACCATCATTTTTTAAATTATTTTTACTATCTTTCGAAAAGAATGTCTGCGTTTTATTGACAGAGGGGAGGGTTGGTCGACACTTTGCAGTCAAACCGCTCACTAAAAAATGTCATCAAAAATTCTTGTCGAAAGAATATGAGTGATCACATTTTTGATTCCATCCCCCAATATACTAGCACTTTTTATAGGATCGTCAATCTTTGGTTTGTTCCATTAGTTTAGGACAAAAAAACATAGGTTTAGTTAAATATTTGTTGAGATGTAGGTCGTATTTCTGTTAAAGCAGTCAATGTGAAAGAGATAGTTGTCTTAAGCGTAACACCAATTGAATCTGACAGGTCGTCTGTTTTTAACTTAAAGTAGCTAAATGTGTGGTACAAACAAAAAATCTCAGTTCCAAAGCACTTTCACAGCAAGATGTCTCATTCCACATGCACCTAAGTCAGGCTTTCCCAACCTTTCTTGCCCGAAACCTCATTTTTAAATAAGCATGGGGCAACCCAAAACACTTTGTAACAATTCCGATATTTACTCAACCAAAATATTGTTCTTTGTTTTGAAATTAACTTCATGACGCCCTTTATGAGTCTGTGGCCCCAATTGGGATCATGACCCCTATTAAGGTTATGAATCCTACTGGGGTCATGACCCCTGTAGGTTAGGAAACTGACACCTGCCTGTAAGAGTGAAGTCACATACGAGTTGTGAGTTTGACTTATGCATACGAGTTGCTACTGAAGTGTATGCTAAAAATAAATTTAACTTACTCTTGCAACGATTATGACCCTTGACTTTATGTCAGGAGACGAGTTTATCAGATTCAGTTAGTGTATATTCCAGGAAAAAAGCAGTAGTACTATCTAATTCACAGTTCAGTTTGAGTCATAAGTAACTATTTGTAACTTGTTAAATTCTACTTGGCTTGAGTATATATAAGCATATTATTAATTTACTATTGTGTAAAATAACAACTTGGTTACTGGATTAAAATAATCAATGAAGAAATTTGAAATGATAAACAAAACTTGGTTATACAGCTACATGCAGCTATGGTAACTACAATGAGTACAGCTTTTGCTTGAAAGAAAACAAAACAAAAACTCTTGAAAAATCAACAGAATTTACATCGAATACTCCAAATTAAGCTTATTTGAAGGGAAAGTTAGACACTTTTTTTAGAAATGACCCATTCATATATGAAATTTTACAATAAAAAAGGGGTCATTGAGATACTTCAGGCACATAGACACATCTATAGATACACGCATAGACAAATGATCATGACAATACCCCCTTGGCCATTTGTAAAACACTGGCAACACCACCAAAAATAAGGAAATTTGTTTCATGATTCGATAGTTGTGGCATATGGATAAATGAACATGGGGAACTATCCATAGTTGTATAATTCACGTATTAAGTCATGGTATAATATAAGTACTTCACATTAAAACAAATTACAAATACAAATCTCGAAATTCAAAATTAAAAAAGGACTAGGAGCACAAACTAAAAGAGAGCCACACATAAATGAAATACACATGTGCGAGCAAACGCACATATCATCTGTGCTTTTGGGGACATCAAAGGCACACGGAATAAAAAGTATATATAGAATAAAGTGCTATACTCAAAAGGACAACAGAAAGCCTTCCAAAGGCTATTGGTGGAAAACATCTTCAGTTATACAGCCATTTTGAATCATCTGATCATGTCGGTTCATATCAGATGTATAATTTCGGGTAAATTCAAATTTGCGGGAAAACTTGTGCCTTCTTCCCCCTTCTATATCCTTCTACAAAATGTAGGTGTAATATTAGGCATATGAAAATCAATGTTATGTTTCCCGTAACCCGCCCACGTTATGATTTTCTGCCCGCGTTTGAGATGCTGAAATCCCCCCAAAAGTTCATTATTTTATATTTTAAAGAAAATATCAAGGTTTATTCTTGTGATCACATCTTGTGAATGTGATTTTAGTAGATTTTAAATCAAAGAACAGTTGCAAATCATTTTTAAATGGTTTGACACAATATTGTAGCTATTACAGCATGCTGAAGGTTGGTGAAATGGCTGTTTCTTCAAAATTACAAATAATGAATAATGAAAAATGAAATGGTTGCCTCATTATGATTTGCAAAAAATTGGCCTTATATATCAACATTATCAGATGAGAAAATGTAACCATATGAACTTGTATATAAGGCCCATGAAAGTCAATTCTGAGTTTATTGTTGCTTTTTTTTCCCTCCTGGTTGATGAGGTTACTTTTTCATTATTTCATCAGATTTCATCAAAACCGGATTTAAAACTTTGGATTTACTTGATTTTCATTATTGACCTAAAATGTTTGCTGTTTAAAAGCGAAAAGGTAGGGCCGCAGAAAAAAGCCTGGTTTTGCTTCAAAGTTATCAAAAATATGTTTTTCAAACAAAAATATATGTTTCCAATTGCTAAACCTGTTGAAAACGATATTTTGAAAATAATGAATTATTTTGGCAATCTTGAAATTTTGACGCGGGTATTTCTAGCCTCCAAAAAGTGATGTGGCCAGGTAACAATAAACCAAAATCGACTTTCATGCGCCTAAACATAAATTTTATGGTTATGAGTTGACTAATGATATTTCAGGGAGAAAAATAATGCCTGAATTTAGCCGAGTAGCCAGTTAAATTATGTGAGCAAATGTGAATCAGTTCATCATGTAGGCAGGTATGAGAATGGGTTGTAAGTCAAATTGTAGAGTTTATGCCACTGGAGTATTATTATTATTCACTTTCCTACTTGGCTGGAAATTTGGAAAATATTAGGAAAATATTGACATACAAGAAGGTTGATTTTGCTACCAACACTTGCAGCACGTCCTTGTGTAATCACCTGTACTGAGTACTCAAGCTTACACATCACTTACGACCGTTAGATTTCATGATGCCTAACTTTACATGCACCCCAATACCTTTGAAAGATGTGTAAAGTTAGGCAATGTACATCTGCACCACCCGCATAAACCCTAAGTCTAAAGGTCGTACCCGCATCAGCTTCTGTACTGAGTACCCCCAGGCTTTCAAATGGTCCTGGGGCAATAATTTGGTTTTATTTCTGTTGGCTTAATGCTCCAGAAGCATGACTCCACGATGATACATCAGATAAGCAAACAAAAATCAAATGATTATGGTATAATTCAAACTGATGCACCTCAAAGAGTTGAATAGGATTTCTTTGCTGAAAAAGCTACCTAGTTGTTAACTTGTGAATTCACTTTATGAAGTCTCATTTCCCATGGCAGAGTTAAAGAAGGATGGCCCGATTTAAGGATATGAAGTTTTCATCTTGATAGATTGGCCTTCACTCCAAAACCCCATCTGTAAAATTCCGCGCCGATATTTCAATCCGTTTTGATGCGAGAGCTAAAAACGTGATTTTGTAAGCCCCATGGAGTACTGTGTAAAATTAATATTGGTCAAAGGCTTAAAGTGTGGCATTTTGCCTTCATCTCTTTTTCAGCAAACCAATTTCAGCTAGATTCCTGGATTTCCACCCACACAGATGATTATTTTATATGTCAATGAGGTGCAGACGTCAGTCTGTTAAAGGCCATTATTCATGGGTAAGCGGAGTAAGTCAGCAATTGCCCTAAAATCTCAACAGAAACAAAATCATAGGTTTGTTTCCAGACAGCCTTGTGTGAATACAATGTAGCCCTTGTTAAGGTGAAGTTTTGATAAATAAGAAACTGGGTTAAAATGGTACTGGGAAACATACATGTATATAGCTCTTGCATGTACAGTCAGAGTCAGAATTACAACTGGAAAATGTCAGAGCAGTTGTGTGTCATGATTGAACTGATGGATAGATTCTTCATATCTACTCTATTTGACACAATATCAGATGCAACAGTCCGAGTTCAATTCTGATGCTGACTGTAGTAGTTTGCTGAATTCCTTTCCTCCATTTTTATTTGCCTTTCCCCTTTTATCAAACTTGAAAGCAGCCAAATATGGTACACAACTAGATTCCTCAACAAACATCCTAAAAGGGATAACAAAGTTATGTAACAATAATGTAGTAGGTACTGGAGTTTACCCACTACACACAACCAATTTCTTCACGGGAGTACCTGTGAAGTAGCCACAGAGTACCCAGCCGTACAGATACCACATCGCTTAGATGGCGAGATATTACTTCGCAGTCTATACTTTGTCTCCTCTGAAGTATGAAGTGGCGACACGCACATACCCACAGTGCCACCTTTCAGTTGCAGTAGGCTTGTGCTTTACCTACGCACACGCGTGCGCTGAAAGTTGTTCAATGTATACGCCTGCGTCGCTACTTCATACTTCGAGCTGGACAGAGTATTCCACAGACTCTGTGAGTACAAACGGAGTACCTACTCTATCCCGCCACATTAGGGGACTACCGTGTACTTAGTAGGCGACTACTGTGACTATTGTGTACCCAATAGGCACCCAATGAGGTGTACAGAGTTGACAACAGTTCACCACAGGCTATGTAAGCACCTACTACATTATGCTTAAGTTGGTGACTACTCTGTACCTAATATGCACTTAGGTAAATAGAGGTGACATCAGGGTACATTGTGTTGTGTTGTGTGAGCACACATGGGAGTGCCTACTACATCAGGGTCACAGTAAGAGACTAGTGTACCTCGTGGGCACCATTTCTGGTGGACCGAGTTGACTGCTAGTATACACAAGCTGTGCGAGTACACATTGAGTACCAAGTACACATTGAGTACTCATCAGGGTCACAGTAAGGAACTACTGTGACCCTAAAGTATTTTAGAGATTGTCAGATGTGACTTTAGAGTACACTAATAATGTGAACGTCAGAGCATACACTTTCACATGTGTCTGGGAGAGTGTGTGTTCATAAGTACCTTAGTGGTAGATTTTGGCATAGGTGTCTCGCAGAGTGCTGATAATATTGTGTACACCAAAGTCTAGCCTTGTTCAAGGCGCTCTACCAACTTCATTCTTCGGTTCACACGTCTGATATAATGTCATATTTAAAGAAGTGGAACATATCCTCCTCCTAAAAATGGCAAGAATTCACTCTATTAAAGGTGCTTGTTCCGATTTATGTGGATTGTGTTCTCTACTTGATATGAGAGCCTGGCACTTGTACATACATCCTGTCAAGTACCGTGGGAAACAAACTTGCGGTTTTGATGGTAGACGCAATAATGCATGTTCCAAAGCCCTATTCAATACTGTGCTAATATTGATGGTTAACCACTAAAACGGTGTTTTTTTGCTTATATCTTGAGAATGAAATGGATTTGAGGGCTCAAATTTCAGGACGACAATGAGAAAAATACAGCCTTTCATCTGATATCAAAATCGATACTACTTCCGGGTAAATCAGGGGGTCCCAAAGACGATCGGAACACGCACCTTTAAACACCTAATTTGAGGTCTCCAATTTCACCTGGCCTATGTGCCATGCTTCCACTAGCGAGTTCAATAAGTTCAACTCAGACAGAGCGCCTTGTACAGTCTGTCAGACTTTTTCTGCATTTGCAAAAAATTTATAGGAGTTTTGTACAGGGAAGATTAAAACCACAAAGCAAATGGATCAAGGCTGTCGCTCTGAGTAGCACAACCACTGCACCTGACCACAACAGGTGTTTGTGGTTTCATGTCTAGACTAGTAGGAACCTGGGTCCAGTCAGTGTGGACAACAGACCACCAGGCAGTGTACCAATTTTTTTATTTGATTATATAATCTTTCTCTAGACAGGGTAGCCCTAAAAAACACAATGTTCAAAATAATTAAGTATAAATGTTAATTATGCGGTACAGTTTGAAAAAATAACATGTTTGTCGGTTCTCAGCAGACAGCCTTGATCAAGGCTAACCAAAGTCAGGAATCTAGCTGTATACTTTCAATACAAACTTTTATTTCTAGAAAGAAGGTTATGAAATATGTCAGGAATTCTTTGAAGTCAAAAGAGGTTACAAGCATTTTTTGGTTATGTTCTGCCTCTCAGTCTTTGAGAATTGAGCACACCAACAAAGAATAAAAGCATGTATACATGTATGTACCCTTAAAAACACTTACCTAAAAAATGTTAAGTTTGGGCTTAATTCAGCCCTAGGGCTTAATTCAGGGCTTAAATCAGGACTAACATTTGAATCACTCTGTGAATAAAAGTAAAATGTATTTATAATTTAAAAATTTTTGAAATAAATGTAGGGCACCAGAGTTTTCAATTTTATGTTGAAAATAATGACATCCCTGTAGGAGAACACGACAAGTGAATCGAGGAGTGAATACTCTACAGCTTATGTTCAAATGTATAGCAGAATATATGAGTGCAGATCTGCTGGAACACGTTTTTCAATGGAAGAATAATTGCACTGCTAGAATAGAATCATGCTTTATTCCTTACTGGAAAATGTGTTCCAACAGATTTGTGCTTGACTAGCCTCATATTATGAGCCAATACAAAGCTCTTTTGAAATGGAAGCTTGAAAGATGATAAATAAATAAATAAATGTGCAGATTTATATAGCGCCTTATCACCATTCAGTATCAAAGCGCTTTACATTTATTCCGCTGTTACTAGGAAATCATCAGAATCATTTCATTTCATCTAGGTGGGCTGCTTTATGGGCGCTCAAACCTATCCATACTTAGAGTGTAATATTCCCCTAACAGCTCCCCATATTTCGCTTGGGTGAACGAGGCAATTAAGACTAAGTATCTTGCCCAGGGACACAAACACGTTGACTTCAGCGGGGCTCGAACTCACAAAGTTAGGATCATGAGTCCTGCGCTTATCCGTTGCACCACACGTGCTCTCATTCAAACATAACGCATAAAGACACTAGCTCAGCCTTTGATATCAAAGGTTATATTATGCAGTATTATACAAATACTTCCCAAGTACTGGCTACGGGCCTATCACCCGGAACCCGAAGAGTGAGGGTGATAGGCCCACGGGTAGCAAGTACCAAAGCAAAACAGTACCCCTAATTCCCCGATATAAACCAAGTAGTATTTGTTTTATCACATCTCACTGCGACTCTGGGGACGAGATTGTAGGGAAACAATAGGGAACTACTTCCCTACGGAAGTAGGCTAGCCCTTGTAATCGGAATCAGCCAATGAAATAAATTATATCATGAATTATGAGGTGTAATAAATGGTATTTATAACATGTTCATGCCTTTTATACATGTTGTTCACTTAGCAGTACATGACCTTGGGGTTTTGCAATGCGATATACATGCAATCAAAGGTCTCAATTCCTCATGAATAGAGTCGGTAGTGTTTGTATGGACTATAGGATGTTCAGTAGTTGACAATAGGAACTTGAATGTATATTGTCAAGTGTACATTCCACATGCACTGAATGTAGCATAAATACAAGGTGCATATGCATGTGTGCCACTCTATAGCAGAATTTCTTCACAAGTTAATTTTTCATGATTTTGAAAATTATTAAAGCCCTATGCAGTGATTTGTTTTGCACAGAGAAGATGAGAAAGAAGGAGATGGCTCGATTTTGAAATCCGATTACCCAGGATTACTCTCATTCACCAGCTCATTGTTTGGGTAACATTAAGGGCCGCTCGATTGCACCTTTGAAGTAATCTGTTCATCCGACTCAACTTGGCCAGTCAGGAAAGTTTCAGAACAGGAAGTAATTGACACACTGCTATACTAAAACAGTTTATTAATATTCCAGCTAAAATTTCTCTGCTGGTAATGAACTCCACGTTTGTTCCGATCGATAATTATTTATTTTATTCATTGGAAAACAATGACTTTTTAACGAAAGAAAACAGCAAAATTAGCCCTTGATTTAATGTTTTGAGGTCAATAAAGGATGCTGTTATTTTAGCCTAATTTACACATATCCGGTTAGTTCCTGTGAAATACGATATGATGAATGATTAGATAAATGCATTTTGAATACAACTCAACCATACCTGTTTGTGTCAGACAGTGTCAAAAGAGCCAAAATTCTTTGAACATTTAGGGTCTAAGCTGTAAGTGATGCAGAAGAGTACGTTTCGCTGTACTGGTCACGACCAAAGTGTAATGACTGTGTA
>JAMKCH010035769.1:0-17942 GCA_023653785.1 Ophioderma brevispina
TGTACAATTTATTGTAATGTTTGTGGTCAGGGTTGAGGAGAGCAGTGCTCGCTACACAAGATGGCTTCCATAATAATCTCATAACCAAGCGAATGAAATAAGTGATGAGAGTCAGAGAGAACTGGCATCTGTAAAGGGTCAGAGGTCAGTGCTTGAGCCAGAGCCAGAGCTGAGTAGGTTAACCAACAACATTGATGCCAAAAATATTCAGCCTCCAATTATGCCGGATATGTGTGGCACCAGAATGCATGTGCCATATTGGTGTCAAAATATGAAATGCTTCAGGAGATGAATAAAATGTATGAAAGTAATAATTTCATAGGATTGTACATTGTTATTCGGGGGTTTTTATTTTTGGGGTGGGGGGCTAAAAGATTACACATCATACATTGATAAAGATTCCAAATCCGTACATTCCCTTAAAATGGTTATGCCGGCATATTTCAACAAATAAAAAAAAAATCCTGAAATCAAATAGATTGGTACCTTTTATTGAATACTAAAATTATAATTGGCTATAGATGGAGTTGACATGTGACGGCAGCACCGGGGCAACGAAACAAAGACTTCCCCGGGCAGGATGCATGAGACACAGCAGGCTGCTGTTGCTTTTAAAATTGTGACATGACAGGGATGTAGCACTTGAAAATGCTGTAACTGTATGGGGATACTCTTCGCACCTCTAACATTTGTCAGGAGCACCAGGTGCTAACTTGTGTTTGTAAAACATTGATGTCACTCATCTATTGGGTCTGGAAGAAGCGTGTGGACGCGTTGGCGAAGGGCAAATGGTTCTGTTTGTACGTTGGTTGGGCACGTGTTGAGGTGTTGACGGGAGTTTTAAGAAGGGGCTTTTGAGGGCGAGGTGGGCGGTGGTTCGAGGAGGAGGAGACGGCCAACCAAAGAAGACATGGAAGAAACAAGTGGAGGAAGAGAGGTTGGTGAGGAGGTGCACTGAATCAGGACACAGTGGAGGGAGTGGGGTAAGGGCGATTTGGTGGAGCGAGTAAATATGGCCACCCCCGTTCATGGGATTGAAGCCGGATTTAAAACTTTGGATTTACTATATACTATTATACCTTACCAATAACACCCACCCTCCACTTGTGCAACTTAAGATTGGAATAAATTCACTCCGGACGAGTGGTTTTAGTACAAAAATAAATTTCCACACCAAAAAACCAGAAAAAACTGTTTTGGGCTTTAAAACAATTCAGAACAAAGGATTGGCATCACACATAAATTAAAAAACAAACTTTTTTTTTTTGTCGCATGCCCTAAGGCAGGAAGAAGACACATACGGATCACTTTGTCCAGTGCTGTGTTGTGTTTTGATGTCTGTTGTGAAAAAGGTTTAACATTTGCATGTAATATCCACATACTTGATGGATTTTTAAAACCAAACTTGGGTCACCGGGCAACAGGGCATCCACCACTTTGTTTATTGAGGTCAAAGGTCACGAAGGTCAGGTAGGTCAAGTTGAAAATAGGCTGAACAATGTAAAATGAATCATTTGAAAGTTGAAGTTCAATTGGATACCAAACTGAATAATGGTGTAACATGGGATCCCTAAGTTGTTGATGAGGCAAAGGTCAAATACCAAGGCCAAAAGGTCCACATCCAAGGTCAAAGGTCATGTGAGGTCAAGTTGTAAAATGGTCTGAAAATGTAAAATTTGACATCATTTGAAAAGTTTGAAGTTCAAGTGGAACCAAACTTGAATCAGAGGTGCAACATGCGGATTCCCTCTTGTTGATGAGTCAAAGTCACATATCAGGTCAAAGGTCATGTTAGGCCTATATTCACTAACGTGCCGTCGGATAGGCGACACAAAGCGGTCCGAGGACCGATTTGGGGTATTTTTTCTATAAAAAATAATGGGTTTTTAGCGTGCAATCAAAAAAAGGAGAGTTATAAACCAATTTGAAAAAAAATTGGGTTTCAATTGAAAAAGTTTGTTTTTTGGCAGATAAACCCAGTTTTAACATGAATAAAGTTTTTGATCAAAAAACCAGTTTTTTTTTTTGGCGACAAACCCAGTTTCTCGTGATGATGAAACTGGTTTTTCGAAGTGAATAATGGGGTTGGTCGATCGAGAAAGAAGAAACCTGGTTGTTCGATCGAGAAACTGGGTTTTTCGCAAAAAAAAAACGTGTTTTCCAACCATGTTAAAGTTTACAAAACTGGTGGGGGTTTTTGAGGGAGAAGAAAGGAAGAAACCTGTTTTTTAAAAATTATTGGACATGCTGCCATATCACGTACGTAAGAGCAATTCAAACATTTTGCAAAAAACCTCATATTTGACACCAAAATAACGGGTGCGTGAAAAAATGTAAATTTCCCGGGAATATAGTCGCATTTCTCACAGATTTCCCCACTATTCTTGTGGTATAAATTTCCTCCAAATGCCCACAAAAAAAAATGTCCCTGAACATGGCCAACTTGCCTGGGAAGGAGCTTCCCAAAATTCCCACTTTTTCAAGCCAGGGGAAAAGAGCCATCCTCTATATGTGCATGTTGCAAGTGCACTTTCATGTGTCATTGCCAGGTAAAATACTGTCATTTGGTAGTATAGTGTAGGCCAATGTGCTGTCTATATTTATGTATTTAGAGCACAGAAAATACCAAAATTGCAAATGTTCTTACAGATGTGACGAATTTAAGAAAATGGCCCTAAATTGTAAAAAGTTTCAAAATGTTCTCAGCAAAGAGGGTGTTGCTAAAGAAACATGCTTCAAATTTACTTGCAATTTTTTTCAGGGTGCCCTAGCAGCCATAGGGCTGTTTGTTGTAATGCTACTAAATGCCACTCTAAGATTTGGTAAGAATGTTAATAAAGAAAAACACTTGTGCATTGCCTGTTTTTTGTTGAAACTTTTTTTTTAAAACCAGCTTAGGAGCTGACCCTGGAAATTAGGAGGTTCGACCAGAGTTATTTGTTTCACAACATTACTTCTAATCTCATTTCTAGAGACAAACTGCACTAATAGTACAAAGTATAACATGGACTGTGCCTTGGGGATATGTGCCTACTAAGATACATCTACGTAGTTAGAGTGCACAGTTCCATGCATCCACATGATGTTGGGTTGACTAGACTGTGCAACAGAAGAAAATGATGAGGCTGCCAGTGTTATGAAGAGCGAGCAAGTTTGTACACAGGGATCTTGGTGTTATGGAAATTGGTGACCCCACAAACGTTGAAACAGGGGAAATCCTGCTTAAACAGTCCCGCGTCTCTAAAAATAAAACAAAGGAAAGAAATCAATTTTTATTTGCGACAGAAGATCTGACTTTACAACGTTTAATAATGCAACTCAATCTATAATTGTTATGACCTTTTTTAATCGCAATGGAATGAAGACGGCTCGAAATATTTCCCCGTCGCAGCAATTAAGAGGTGCCACGGAAGATGTGTGACACTTAAATCACTAGCTTTAACATTCATATTTTAATAACTCATATTTTACAGTTAAGTGGGGGGGGTTATCAAGAAAACAAGGGAATTGGAATCTTCATTCTGACGCAATAATTTGGGAATGGGGGGATGATTAATTTCAGTCACAAGATGAATTACTATTGGTTTTTGATGAGTGAAAGCATGAATCAGGACCTCAACGGCTGAATTTTGCACCTTTCTAGGCCAACGGTGTACGCGTGAATATTCTATTTGGTGCTGATGACGGCGTGGTTAGGGGGTGGTTGCCACGCATAGCCATCCGCTGATTTCCAGTCCGAAAGTGTGTGATTAATAGAGGAAATTTATCATTTCAATAAGATTGTTAGAGGGAGAAGATAATTTGGCTGCAAAGGAAACGGCGAGGAATGATAAGCATGGACAACTCTGGACATAACCACGGGCACGTACCCAGCTTATCGATCAGCATATAAGCACGTTTTGATTGCGTCAATGCAAGGTAATAGCAGGTAATGTGCAAAAACACAGAGATTTACTGTTGGAATAGGTCGTATGGTTTAGCAGAAATATGAAACACTATTTAATTTGATTGGTTACTCAGAGGGTCATTTATGATGGTGTCTGTAATGAGCCAATCAGGACAGACAGTATCATACAGTAGGTGGTAGTGCCCTGGGGGTTAACCAATAAGAAAGAAAACGTGCAATTGCTGATCCAGGGTGGTTGGGTGGTTGATCACTTGAGCTAGTACAATCCTCAATTTATTGACAGTTTTTCAGTAGCTTTATTCACAAAATGTATTAGAAAAATATACCCCCTGGATTTTTGGGTCTATGAATATGATGCCGCCAGATCACACAAGGTCAGTTCATATCAATGTATGTACAAGTTAAACCCATGAACTGGTCCTGGGTGGGATTATATAAGCATATG
Source organism: Ophioderma brevispina (assembly GCA_023653785.1). Classification (NCBI taxonomy): domain Eukaryota; kingdom Metazoa; phylum Echinodermata; class Ophiuroidea; order Amphilepidida; family Ophiodermatidae; genus Ophioderma; species Ophioderma brevispina. The sequence continues at coordinate 4,353 of JAMKCH010035769.1, forward strand.
CAACTCATAGTGGATGGCTTTAAGGAGTGCACAGCCAGCACTATCTACTGTAAGAGGTTCCTTTGAGGCTGAGGTAGATTGTAATTTTTTGGATTGCGAAATACGACTGCAGACTGTGCCTCATCAGAATATTTGTTGGTCTGGGTTGCATCAAGATTTTCACAAAGAATCATTTGAAGCAAATAATTCATGAACCATCCAAATGAGATGTTGAATTATGAAGACCAAAATCTTGAAGTTGTTCGAATTGTTGGAAATATGTATAGGTAGGAATTCTGCTGGGAAATCTGGACGTGGCACTATGCCTATCGCGATTAGTTGGTCTGGGTTTGAATCAATATTTTTATTATTTTTATGTTTTTTCTTTTCAATTTCATGAACCATCAAAATGAGATGTTGAATTATGAAGACCAAAATCTTGAAGTTGTTCGAATTGTTGGAAATATGTATAGGTAGGACCTACTGTAGGCAGATTTGGGTGTTTGAATTGTAATGTGTTGCAGTCCTGAAATTGTTGCCCATTTATTTTTTTGTCCTCGCCTCAAAAGGAAAACAAATGAATTGCACATATCTTAAAAAACAACACAAAAAACCCAGAACCATCTCTCTGATAAGCAAAAAAAAAAAGCTTGTGCCTTATTATTTCCATGGAAATTGAATCAGATAAAAAGTCCAAGGTAAATACATACCCCTGAGCGTCTCCAAAAACCAAATTCAATATGCCAAAAGTGTCATGGATGTCAAATAAGGATGTGCGCATAGCCAGAGTGGCAGAGGAGTGAACTGAATGTTATGACTCGGAAGCCCTATCACCATGTAATCCAGGATTTAGAGATCAAATTTCTGATCCATGCTGATTATTACGGGCTCTGATAGCTTGCTGTGGCTAGCATTTGCACATGTCTCTATATATGTAAGTACTCATGACACAGTCCCCAAAGTTATGGAATTTTGAGCTTGCCTTGACTTGGCTCGCACAAATATGATGATTCCATTTTCTTTTTGTTGAGAGCTCAGGCATATAGAATTTTGGAGTATTTTGGTAATTTAAAAAATTTGATTCACTCACTAATTAGAAAGGAATAAAAAACAAGTCCAGAATTTTTTGTGGTTCTTCTCAATGTTTTTGATTTGCACATGCGTGAAATTTTTAAACAGTTCCAAGTAAATTAAATATTTATGCATTTTTGGCCCCCCACCAACACAATGTGTTGGTGTGAGGCTATGTTACCGCAGATTGGGCGGGTGGATGGGCGGGCGGATGGGCGGGCGGATGGGTGGGGGGTGTGAGGCGGGTAGAGGACAGCAAAAGCCATCAATCCACTACACCGGACTAAACTGTTTACTCATTGAACTTCTAAAAATTGGCACGGTGATAGAAACATGAGGCCCGATGGGGGTTCCACTCTACCTTAAAACCTGTTGTATCCCGAGCAGAAAAACGCGGGGGGAAAAGGGTAGATTTTTCACCCGCGGCACGGACCGCGAAAAAAGGTCACAAAAACAAGCAAAATGACCAAACAAGGGTATCATTTTGGCACTCCGACAAAGTCGCGTTAGGGTAGCCAAGGGCGGATCGGCCCTCCCTCCTTGCCGAAACCAATATAAATGTGACACTTACTTACGTTGGAAAAATACTCTGTAACTCATGATATTTGCACACAAATTTAAAGGAATATGAGAGCACCTGATTTCAGTGCAGGGCTGCGGGCCTATCTTTGGAAAGAAAGGACGCCTCCTTGTGATTACCTGAACGTCGCTATTTTCTACCTTTATAGGCCTACGCATGAATTCGGGACGGCACGTGTGCAACTCAATAAATTTAAAAACAGGGTCGGTATTTAAGGAAAATGGGACTCAAAACAAACAACAGGATACACCCACTTGCGCTTTGGTCTTTTCTCCGTACTATTCAAAATCTTCACCGCGAAGCGGCCCGCTTCTAATCTGCGGGGCTGCCATGTTTTTTTTCTTTTTTTTCCTTTTTTTATGCTTCTATACCGGAAATAAACATGAAAATGACATTATAATTTAATTAAAGTGATCAATTTAGTAGTTTATAATTTTTTTAAAATAATTTTTGAAAATACTCCGGAATTATTGGGTGCCGTTAATTGTTAAACAGAAACCATTCTATTCTTCCAATGGCCTAGACTTAGACTATCATTTGAACGCAAATGAAGCTCGGAATTTCATCTTGTTATGAAAATGGCTAGCTAGTGCCACTTAAGGGTATGCTTTTGGTAGTGTGATTCGAAGGAAGGATATCCGCGTTTAGGATCAGAATCTGAAAGGTCCTGCTTGAGGATGATACATGGTGGAAATGTATGCAAGATGGCCCCCCCCCCGGGACATGAGTCATGTCTGATACTGTTTGGACAGGTTATGAATAATAATGAGCTCATATGCATTTATTTTGAAGAAAAAGAAGAAAGAACAATTCATTAATCAACTCTACAGACTAAACTAAAAATGACACTTCTAACAGGCACAGTGATAGAACTAAGTTCTGTTGTATATTTTTTGGATAGGTTATGAATATTAATGAGTTCAGTTGCATATTTCAATACAATGTGATGGGGCCATCTTAATGATACATGGGCATTTAATCATGTTTTTGTTTTAAAATCATAACAGATTAACCACAGGCAAAGTACATTGGTGACACAATCTGAGGCCGTAAGGGTCCAATGCAGGGAGGGAGGAAAGGAATTATGAAATTTTGAAAAACACAAAAAAACACCATAAAATTAAAAAAAAAAGCAGCAAATAGAAAAGTTTGGAACTTTTAGTTCAACCTGTATTGTTGGGGTTGTTCAAACTTAAGGGAGACTTCACAGTAATTAATGAACAAGTTGGATAATGTTCACTACAAAATGTCGGAAATTCCCCATTTCACTTGAGCAGATTGATTTCTGGCAAGCAGACAAATAACTGGTGGAGCTGTTTTTACACTTGATCAGAGCATTTTGAAGATTGACCCCTGTATGACCTCGACCCTATGTATCTAAAACTGTGTGGAAAAGCCCAGGAGTGTTGGACAAAAGGAATTGTTGCATTTTCGCTGCAGATGAAGAAAAAAGACCCAAACTTCTTCAAAGCCACAGGTAACACGTTTGATTCCCAAAAATAGAATGTGGGCCCCTGGGTAACAATAAATGGTGGTATTCTACTAGTGTCTAAACCGATCACCCTAAAAATATCTTTTATACCGATTACAAATTTTAAAATTCAAAAACGGTTTCATTCGATTTTTTTTGTGAATTTTTTGGCATTATCATCGCCATTTCGACAGCCAGAAGCTTCCAGAAAGTGAAGGCGATTAGATAAACCACTAAACGGCGAAATAGTAAGGTAGGAACAACATATACCACTCTTATGTACATAAAATAAATAAATGATTGTTTCAGTTTTGATTATTTTCACCATTTGGCCATCAGTTTGGGAACAATTTTAATTCAAGTTTGGCCTTCTTTGATATTAATGTAATTGGTATAGGAAAATCGGTAAAAAAATGAGTGAATTTTGCCCGATACCGATCAGATACGATAAGGTAATAATCGACCGATTACTAACATACCGTCATATCGGCTTCTATTTTCTAATTCACTTAGATACATAGAATTCCTTGTTTATTGTAGGGTAAAAATGCCCAAAATTTCTTTACTGGAATTACTCGAATTTAATTTCTCAAAAGGTTGTCTGGTTAACCCAGATAGGGGGTATTATACAAAATTGTGATTCAGAGTATTCCTAATAGGTCTTCTCATATTTTAAGTTATAGTTAAAAATTGGAAAGTATTTGTCTGGAATTTAAGTAGGCATTTAACTCTATACACAGTAGGGCCTGTTTGTCTAAAGGTGTGATATTGTGAAAAGGTGTGTCTGTGTGGTATGGTGCATTGGCTTGTGTGGGAGGTGTATTTGTTACATGTGTGTAAATGTGTGTTTGTGTTAGTATCTCTGACATAGCTGTCTGTGTTATGTGTCTGGGGTGTCTATGTGTCTGGGTGCATGTCTGTGTGTCTAGTGTCCTGTGTGGTGTCACATGTCTCTCATGTCCGGGGGCTGAGTTGTGGCTACGTGTCTGTGGGTTGTCATGTGTGTGGCACGTGTGTGTGTGTCTACAGGTCTCTACATGGTTGTACATGTCTGTGTGTCTACGTGTCTATGTGTCTGTGTGTGTCTACGTGTCTGTGTGTCTACGTGTCTGTGGTGTAGTGTTTGGGTGTTTCAGTTTGTTGTCGATTATTTAGCAATTAAAATAACGTGTAGCAATTTAATGCAATTTCACTTTTTTTTCAATTCACTTACACAGCTTACTTTTTGGGGCCCCCCCCCATTATTTTAAAAAGATGGACCCACAGTACGCACGATTTCAGTTTCTCACTGTGATTCAGTGATATTCCCAACTTTTCATGTTGTTGTTTTGGGAGTGAAGAAAATGTTGTATTTTACAGAATTAATAATTTTGTGTATCACCAGACACATTTGACCAATTGTTAAAACTGTTAATGTCTGTTTATAATGAACAACAGGATTCAGGTGCTGAACAGTACCTAGGTTACTTTGTTGTGCAAGTACGTAACATTTTCGAACGTTTGGTGTCCTTGACATGCAGGGAGTTTAGGATGGGATATTTATGCAAGGGGAATGGAGATTTTTGTGGTGAGAGGGATTCATGAAAAATTTCATCGCATTGAGAGAGGGAGAACATGGAATTTCAAATGAGAAACCTCCATGAATCATGGAAATGCAAAATTGTTGAAGGTAATGCGAGGAAGGACACATTTTTTTGTTAAAAGTTGAATTCTTCCACTCCTCCTCCCGCGCTGTAAATCCTGCTCCTTTTAGTTCATTGTCAAAATGGTTAAGAATTTTGGCTTGTCCACCAAAGACCCTGTTCAGCTGTATACATGTGTATAATGTCAAATGAATGTCATTGTGTGTTCAAGGTACCATAAATAATACTCAAAAACCATGGGTTCTGCCTTAATACTTGGGGTGTATAGTAAGTTACTGAACTTGGCCATGGGTATTGAGTACTGGTTTGGTCCTCAAGTTACATGTAGGCCTATATCAATAGGTGTGGGTGGCGTATGGGAATCCGGTACTTCTGGATTAATTCAACCAACCAACACAAAAAAACTTAGAAAGAGGAGAGCAGTTAAGTTTCCTCAACAGATTCACACTCCGCAATCATTTCTTGGGTTGAATTATTGAAACGCCCACCGATTTTTGTCGTCTAACAAAATTCACGCTATTTTATGGCGATTCTACCCGTCTTACAGTTCAAAACCCTGAAAGTGTTCACCCTTGTCTAAAGAACCCTTTTTCTGGTTCTGTCCGCAACATGCTTTAAAAAAATCTTTGGATTATGAAAGATGATTTTGAAAGTAGCTTAAACAAGTTTGTGTGCACTATATTTTGGGTGTAAATCACCGAAACATTACAAAATACAAAAGCAAAGCCCCATCACTTTATTTCGTATCAATTTTTACAGGCTATTTGCATCATTCGAGTGGACTTCATATAAGACACGTGCCCTTTAAGACTTTAAAACCTCTGGTCCAAATTATAGCGTCTCACAATGTCCAGCTATTTAGCCAGTATTTTGTTGGTAACAGTTTTCATGCAAAAAGGCTAGCTAGTATGCAAAATCCCCAACTGCTGCGTTCAAATCCAAACACTTAAACCGTGATTGTCACTTGATTAGCACCTGTTGTCCGTTTCAATTAAACCAAGTCCGATCCAGGACGCCTGGTTTTAATTTTTATTTTCCAGCTAAGTTGTGGCCATCAGTTGCTGTTTAGCCCAGCTTGTAATTGAGCCGATTGGGCTTCTTTAATGCCAGCTAATAACATCCTCCGTCCGATATTTGTCATCTCGGCATCACCGTGTCATTCGTCTTGTTTAATTACAACGTCAGTGACATGCCGAGAGCGTGGCTGGCTGGTTGGCTGCAGAGAGGTTTTTGAGGGGAAGATGGAGCGTGCTGTAAGCTATGGTGGTAGTGGTGGTAAAAAAAAAAAAAAAAAAAATACGAACAATTTTACCCTAGAAAGAACATCTTAAAAATTAAACATGGTTATTTTTGCTCAGATATGAATTTTTTCACACTTTGGCACTAAAACCTAAGTCAATTCTGAAACCATGTCTTAACCGTGATTGTCACTTGATTAGCACCTGTTGTCCGTTTCAATTAAACCAAAGTCCGATCCAGGACGGCCTTTTTTAATTTTTATTTTCCAGCTAATTTGTGGCAATCAGTTGCTGTTTAGCCCAGCTTGTAATTGAGCCGATTGGGCTTCTTTAATGCCAGCTAATAACATCCTCCGTCCGATATTTGTCATCTCGGCATCACCGTGTCATTCGTCTTGTTTAATTACAACGTCAGTGACATGCCGAGAGCGTGGCTGGCTGGTTGGCTGCAGAGAGGTTTTTGAGGGGAAGATGGAGCGTGCTGTAAGCTATGGTGGTAGTGGTGGTGGTTGAATGTATGTGTGTACCATGACCTGTCAGTAGCCTGGGGCCTACACCTGTACATGTATTGTACACAGCCCAGCAAAGTGTTGAGTTTACTAACTACTGTGTAGCGCAATATTTGAGTGGTGTTAATTTTCGTGATTTTTGCCGTATTGAGCAATCTTGCGTTGTATTTGATTCATGGATTCGAACGGGTATGTCTATGGATCAAAAAAAATTGTGGGCTTTTTGTGCACGACTATAAATATGGCTCGTCGTATAGTCGTATGTAGGTATGCCGTGATAAAAAATGTTAACTCCTGGAACATTTGGGCATATCTTTTTTTCTGGATGAGCTAGAGCAGCCAAACTTGGGTATATTGTAAGGAGGGGAAACCCCCTACTAACCATGTAATTCATACCCCAGGTCCTCCCCTGGGTCTGTCAGGGGGTAGGGGAAAAGGTCAAGGAAAAGGAAAAAAAGGTCAATATTGCCGTATGTATCGATGGTCCGTGATAAAAATGTTAACCCTGAATATTTGGGCATATCTTTTTTTCTGGATGAGCTAGAAGCCCAAACTTGGGAGCAGCCAAAACTGGGTATATTGTAGGAGGGGAAACCCCCTACTAACCATGTAATTCATACCCCCAGGGTCCTCCCCTGGGTCTGTCAGGGGGTAGGGGGAAAAGGTCCAATAGTGCAACCGAAAATGTCAAACATTGTGGCCATATATGTGTACGGATTATCTGGAGTTCCCGTAAGGCGATACGATGATGTAAATTGGAGGAAAGGAGGGGGAAAAAAAATAAAAAAAATAAAAAAAATAAAAAAAATAAATATGTTAAAAGTATCTAATTTGCATAATTTATGAAATTTTCCCGCAAGGCTTGTGTACAATTTTCTGGAGTCCGTAGTTAAGGCGGATAATATTGTAACGTGGTGGAAGGAGGCGGGCTGAGGAGTTCTCACCGGATTAAACATTTTGGGCGTATTTCGGCAAATTAAATATGCAAAATGAGCTAATGAATAGGCAATATCAGCGTAATGATAGGTGGAACAGTATACCTCAAACAAAGGTATTAATATAATGTAGTACCCATGTTTTCATTGAAAGGTTTTTTTAGACTAGTTGTTACATGTGGGTCAGTCTGGGTTGCCAGCCTGGGTAATTTCTTGAGAAAAGGTGAAAATATGTAAAATTTGGTGTTTCGCCCCTTTCCAGAACTTGTGTGGGTCCAAAATTTCAAATGTGGTCACATGATTTTTTCAAAAAATAGTTGTTGCCAAATTGAGTCCCCCTCCCCCCCCCCCCCCCCCAATTATAATTTTGTACTAAATTTAGTGAATTTTCAGGGATTTTTGCACGCTGAATTTTAAGATTTATTGAGTAATATTACAAAAGGTTAACCATTTCTTTTTCAAGTTTTTTTTTGGCGAGCTAGTGGTGGCCAAATTAAGGGTGGACTGTGTTTGCAGTGTTAGTCGTCACTTAGTGATCGCATTATTTGGCGGGGACATACTTTAGATCGCGTAAATAAGAGTTCGCCTTGTTAAATTTGTGTTTCTGAATTTATGAAATTTGAAATAATTTGAAAATCATAAAAATAAAACTTTCAGTCATAAAGTAAGTTGTAAGAGGAGACAACACCTTTTGCAGGGTAGAATTTGGATATTTACAATCTTTGAAGAAATTAAAAATTAGTATAGTAGAATAGTAGATACCCATCTTTAAAAATAGATTGATACATTGTTGCTTGTGAAATATGTACACAAAAAAAATAACCATGGCAGTTCATTCAAATCCTCATAATTATATACACTACATTTTACTGGGCTGTGTATCATCAATTATTTGATTCCCATGTGTATTATTTGAGTTCAGCTAAGTTAACTCATAGGTTCTGCTAGAATCACGCATTTAGGTCAACAACTCCTTCAATCTATATTATGGCTTTTTGGAACTTTACAAGTGCAGCAAGAGATTTCAAGGCTTCCATGGTGTCGTATGTGGTGGTATCAAGGCATCCATGGTGATAATGTAGTGATTTCATAACTAGATTAGTGAAAAGTGAAAACAAAAAGTGATTTTCATTTGCTCTTTCAATATAAAACATGAGCTGAATTTTGTATTTGCTCCAATGCGAAATTGGGGAGGGGAGCTGGATCAAATCCCACCGAACCTCCTCCTTTTCTTCCTTTTATTCCATCCCTTTCTCCAAGCACTTTCTATAGTTAGTGCTCATTTACTCAAGCACAGTCCCCATGGTCTGGTGGAATAAATGTAACTCTTCTTCACTGCGATAGCAAAGAGGGGCCGGGTTATGCATGACAAGGTTTTGTCTTTTAATTCTCGCTGGTTATTTTGAGTCCATTAAATTTTAAAAAATGAATCAAAACTCTAGAAATATTCAGTTGAATATTATTTACTGTTATCCAGCATTTGCCCTGACCAAGCTTTGTTCATTCACTTCAAACTTTTGTAGTTAACTGAACAAAATTGGCCATTTCTGAACCTTTTGCTGCTGTACAGATTTTTATGAATTGTAAATTTGTTGTGATGCTATTCCTGTAGGGTACAATTTTGCATCATGAATATATGCAATTTTGGAAATCAAATAAATAGCAATGTAGGAAGTCCTTGCTCTAAGTCTAACATCAATTTGGAATTCAAGGAGGGTTGTGTGCGTCGCATGGTATTGGTATGTTTGCCGACTGTGCCACGACTAGTGTCAGACTCGCGATCATATGTGTGCACAAGGTGCGCATTTCGCACCCCGTTCAAACGACTCCCCCCACCCAACTAGAATTGTTACATTACAAGGGCTCGGTAAAAACCACTCAAGCCTCGAGCTCCAACACATTTCATAGAGGCGTTAATAATAATCTGAAGTTTTACTGTGTATTGTTTTCCTTTAACCCAGGACCTGGAATCAAGTCTACTCGAAGACAATAGTGTAGTGATTGCGGATATTGTCGCTCGCTTGCTCCGTTACGCTCTTCAGCGGACTGATATCAAGTAAGCATGTCTTGATTGTTGCTCTTGCATTCTTTGCCTTGGTTTCTATATAGTATAAAGGAGTAGATATTGACATTCTATTTATTTTCTTGAAGAAATTTGAGTAAAACAATATTGGGAAGCTTCAAATTGTGGAAATTTTCCAGTCTATTATAACTGGATCCTTTGAGGCTATAGCAGTATTCTTGCTTTGTCTGATAAAATTGTAAGACTAACATGATATTCCATAATAAATTCAGCACGGAAAAGTAAGAAAATTACTCACATGACTGTTAATTTTCTTTTGGAACATTGTAAAATTGGCCACGATATAAATTTGGCTGCCATTTAGACCCACAAGCTTAATAAGTAGTTGTGGCCATGGCCATAGCTTGGTAAATTGTGCAAATTTTGCAGGATTACATATGCACCTGGGTAAGCATAATTTAAAGTAATTTGCATTGCTCTGTCATAGTCTTCACTAATGCTTTCTGATGATCGACAATGTTTTTTTAATTACCTACAGTACATAAATCCCGTAACCAACAGAAAATAAAGTTTGTCTCAAAATAAATCTAAAAAAAGCTACATAGGCTGGTATTCTGAAAGGGAGTCTAACTTAGTCCAAGGTTTAAACCAGGTTTATCCCTACATGAGTGGACCTTTTTTGCTTTCAACATACTACAAAAGTTAAAAATAACGGATGAGAAAATTCCCCATGGATGGGCTGTTTTTCACCCATTATGGCACACTTTCAGAATACCAGCCTTGGTTTTTAGTCATTATAACTCAAAAACAGTTTTGAGTTGAGCCTCTCTTTCAAATTCAATATAATTGATTTGTATGCACCCATATACAATAAAACTGGCCCAAGGCAAATATTAGCACCTCTGTGACTCTTTCAATACCTTCACATAAGTGAGCGACACAGCAAGATTCCTACTCACGGTGTAACCCAGAGCTTAGGCTACTCCATGTGTATTCTTAGTTCTTCTCCAAGGGTACCCCTGATGCTTTATTGATGCAGTACCTAAAACTAAGCACTTGCAAAATACACAAGCCACTGGGTGGATAGCAGCTACATGTATAGCAGCAGTGTACTCTGCAGTTGCCTGCTAGGTGACTGACAGGTACCCATGTAAGCCACCAGTAGTGGAGGACCTCTGCAGCTACTCCACAGGAGTACCTTTACAGGTACTCTCCTACCGGCTTTCTAGTAGACAGCACTTTGGACCATAGAGGGCGCAAAACATTCCGTCATTGTTTACGACTTTCTGATCATTTTCAAGCTTAGTAACATCTAGAAGTTGAGTTGAGCATCACCCAAATCCCCTGTATATGACATTAGGTAAAAACATGGTATAATTAGGGGTTCATACCCAAAATGCTATGAATGAACCCCGTTCATGTATACCGTATACTTTTTTAGTTTTATTACTTACAAAATTAAATCATTACATTTCAAATTCAGTCTGAAATTGCATGATTTTTTACCACTTTGGTGTTCGTCACGGCAGCCATGTATAAACTGGTATTTATACATGGTCAAAATTAACATGGTGATATGTATAACATAATGTGACCAAAATGTTAAATACTGGATAAAATTATAATCACATAGAGCTGAAGCTCATTTGCATGGGAGTACCCACACAGGTACTCCTGCATGGGGGGACTGGTGGTTAAGCTACTGCGTGTGTACCTATTGGATGATTACCCCACTTTTGCGGGTGTCGATGTGGTACCCATGCGGGTGCCAGTGGTAACTCCGTGGCTACTTAACAGGTACTGTTGTGTTCTTATAAAGTGAGAGCTAGTCCAGACAGTAGTGAAATCCAGAATATTAAGTTTTTTACTAAATAAACTCTAACATGGCCCTGAACAAGGCCAGAGAGCTTGCATTGTTTTCACATTAGTTGAATCATTTTTTGGTGTTCAGGTTTTGATATATATCAAAAAAGTGCAAACATGGCTTAACATCATAAACTCTTGTTTCAAGGCTTTGTACTTTTTAATAATGATTTTCAAGATGGTTAACTCATTTTAATTGTTGGCTGTAGCCATATTCAGATGGTCATGAAACTCAAAAGGTTTGAAACTGCAAACTGCTGAAAATTAAATCCAATTATTTTACTTTACTAGAGCTATATTGCGTCCACACTAATCCCGAAACTCTGACATTGCGCCTGACCATTATCCTCTGCTACGATGTCTCTGATTGGTTAATTACATCAAGTAACCTGATGAATGACCAATCAAATTGGCTGGTAGGGTCCAGGGAGTTAAAGGTGCAACGAGAGATTTCAAATAACAGGTGTCCCGAAAAAATGTGAAAATTCTGATTTTGGCAATGGTGTAAAGCTTTATATAAAAAATATCCCCATATGTAAGGATTAAGCTGTGAACTGTTTTCTTTGGTACAAAATTGTGAAATTTCTAATTTTGTATAGGAGCAAATACAAAATTCAGCCTATGTTTTCTATTGAAATATAAGCATATACAGATTACCTTTTGTTTTCATTTTAAGTTATTTCTGTAACCAAATAAAAGTTAGGGAATCTATTGAGCATCTAATCTATGCAATCACAACATATCACAGAAAATATGGATGACTTGAAATCTCTTGTTGCACCTTTAATTAGCAACCAGGAGTAATTTATCCAAGAGAAACTTTAATCTGAAATGATTTAAACCATAACAGGGTTTAGATGCGATTCAAACGAAATACACGGTAGTACTAAATTTGGGTACATGTTTGTGTCTAAATTTCATTTGAGAGCCAGAATTAAGGAAATTTTATCAAATTCTATGTTGACTGGGGAAAGCTCTTTGTTATGCTGGAGATTGCAGGATTATTTTTGCATACGGATTTTTTTTTGCGATTTTCAAGTTTATTGAAAACTGTTTTGAGTTTTTTAATCTGTGGAAATCTGTTCGCATGATGCGACTCGTTATATATATATGTGTCATTGAATGCATGAAGATCATAAGTGCAATAGCTGCTGTGGAAAACATCTTAAGTGCTGCCATGTATTCGGATACTCGATTTAATCTTTTCCTTCCTGGTCATTGGTCTTGAATGGTTTTTCTTCGGCATCTGTGCCACTGACCAGGTTATTTTGCCGAAATAGCATGTTTGATGTGAATTTCTGAAATGCAGCTCTGCACTTATGAACATTTTTGCATTCACACAGAAATTTTCCATGGTTGTTTTAATGCATTTCATATGTTGTTAGGTAAAATCCAAGTTTTAAATCCGGTTAACAGGGTGGCCGGATACACCTCCTCACTCAGCAATACTGCTGTGTTCGGATTTTTGGAGCAAAAGATAATTGACCGGATGCCCTTCCTGACTTCAATCCACAGTTTTCGGTGGTGGGCCTGCTTTGGGCACCCGCCCACCATGCCGGCAGCCTGGTGCTGGATGGCCGCCAGTTTAGATCTCGCGAGCTGACGCCCTTGTAGGTAGATCTCTTTTTCATAAATTCTACCAGGGGTACCAGCTACCCTCCTCATCAGAATTCCGATGGGGTGATAATCCGTGTTGACGTCTTTGGGACTTAAACGGTAAATTGGGGGTGTTTATATGAAAGCTGTGAATTTCTGAATTGCTATAATAAAAGATAACGGTTATTAACTGCTTTTTACACAAACAAATTGTAGGGAACTAAATTATTTCCAAGGGATTTCAATGAAGGACCCGAATGTGTACAACTCCAAGGTCTGTAGGCAAAATAATAACCTTGATTCATAAATAGATGAAATAAACCTAAGAACATTAAAGTGATCTAATTTTTGATACTAAACATACAAATTCGACATTGAAATAACTGAAATATCCATTTGAAAAACAAAATAATTAACCTTGTGAAACATTTCATGTAGTAACCCCTTAAACTGGGGTGGACCTAGGTGCGATCGAAGGCGCTATATATAGCCGAGTCTTTGCAATCGAAGTTCAATACTCTCATGGTTACAAAAGGTAAACACGTAACTCTATACCAAGAGGTTAATTTATACAGGAGTGACCATGAATTTCGTTGGTACTGCAATGAACTTTCGTATTTTGCCATATCCATATTGAGGGGTAAAGGAGAAAAAGACGACAGTCGTAGTTGTCCAACCCCCT